>OZ024895.1:19056033-19266033 GCA_964017195.1 Siderastrea radians
ATTAAAAGTATACTTCTTGTCGGCTCAGACAACTGACTTGAGCACTCTGAACAGCTCCGCCATTTTCACGAGCATGGATCATTAATTGTGACAAGTTCTAAATAACAATTAATCGAGCATTTTTTTTTGAAAAATTTTCTTTTGCCGAGATTTTTTTGCGAGAAATTCGGAACCTATTTTTCTACTGTATTGCTTAAAAATTTGAGGCATTTGTTCATTATTCAAAGTTTGTGATATCGTTAATGTTGATATTTTTTGTTTGTTATTGTTGTTGTTGTTTTATTTTCTAGTGCTAAATTTAAAACCCTCGGAACTTATCACGGCCACTGATGAATTGCGTTCATTGACTTTACTTGCTTTGGCTTGCGAAAACTTGTGTTTGATTTGCTTAGGTATATTATTATTAAGGGCTGGGTCATCTATTGTTTAGTGTAAAAGTGAGGGGATGGTCCATCTTAAAAACGGTTCTTACAGTGGGCATAAAACTTGGCCATAGCTTACGACATCACTAAGTTTTAACATACAGTTTATGTTTCCATGGAAATACGTCACGTGATCAAGTAACACTCCACTTACACAAGGAAAAACGATGTTTTCTTAACAATTTATCAGGTAGTTTTACTACTTACCCAAACAACTTATCCAGTGTAATTGGAATGGTGGTCAAACTACCATGGAAGTACGTTTTATTGGTACGAATAAAGTTACGTTATTAACAGTTTGAGATCACGTGACTTGGACATGCATTCCAATTACTTTGACAACTTTCTTGGGCGAGTAGAAAACATACACGTTAAAATGTTTGATAAGAAAAGTTTTTCGTTGTGTGCAGAGGCTTTACACCGGAAGTAAAGAAATATTTGATCAAATGAGAGGTTGCCATGGAAAAATCACTGTCAAGTAAAATTGTCTTAGGTAGTCGATAAACCGGGGCAAGTTACAAGCGTGTTACATGTAGTGTTTTCCAGATAGACCACCCCCTCACTTTCACATTGAATTTCTGAGTGATTCACCTCATACTTACATGCAAGTGAACCCAAATTTTACACCCTTTGGCCACCCAATACAAGTTGACCCAAATTGATTTCAGTATTGTTTTCCTTCGCACAGGCGAGCGCTCAAGGCTGCACTGAAATGGCTTTTTTCGGCTTTTGCCGCAAGAATGTGTGGCATTTCTTTTCAAATTTAAGCTCAACAAGAAAAGCCCCAGGGGCATTAGACCCCGCCGTTGTTTCCCCCCCCGGGGGGTGTAAAATATGTTACGGTCACTCAAGATAAAAGCCCTTCCTGTGTAGCGAAAGACACGACGAGTATTTGTTTAGGCCGAGCGAAAACCGGAGGTCTGGGGCAAGTGACCACCAAAAAAAAAAAAAACCACGGAAAAAAAATGGGTATTACTAGACCCCGTCCTGACGGCGGGGTAATTATCTCTGAAAAATGCGTGGTTATTCCCAGTTTTCTTTTTGGAATCTAATAGCCCTTACTAAGATCTGCTTTTCCAACCGCGCAAAATTACTGTTGTATGGATGGACAAATTCCTTAAGAAACCCGAATTTCCCGAGATGCGCAAAACGTGTGCGCAGTAACAAAAGGAGGCACCGTCCTTAAAGCATAAAGTATAAAGCATAAAGATTGCAAGTTAACTTTTAACTCAAGGAAATCGTCGCTTAAAATACGTATATACGTTGCTTCACAAATCAGATTTTCTTCCGAGACTGTATCGATTGATCGCGTATAACGTGAATAAATAAAGAAAGAAAATGAATCCAATCAAGTCCAAATCTTTTTTCTCTTGAGATTTGTTTTTGGAAGATATGTGTTTGGTGCTCCAAACCCAGCCGAAACTCAAGAATTTCTAGTTTCAAAAATCTCATTGCATCTCAGAGCGTAGTTAGAAGAAAATTTGCTGACTTTGTTCCTTATCTGTTAAACTAGAAACAACAAAAAACTTTCCAACAAGTTAAATATACTGTACATCAGTGTTTGGCTGACTCTGATAAAGACTTATTTTAACCCTTCTTTCTTTCTCCTTCTGATTTAAGAATGGAAGTAGATGCCGATGACGTGCTAGTCGAGGAAATGGCAAGTGCATTTCTATTGTTGATCAACGTGTACTTTTGTATTTGATGTACACCTTTTACATACTTTCCAAATTCTTTCTTTTGAGGTTGACAGACCGACAGATAGAAAGAAAGAGATAAATAGATAGATAGAGGATTAGCTCCTTCTGGTGCCAATCGATAGTGTAGAAGTCCATTTACTCACACACCCATTGACAGATTAATAGAGAGATACGGCTAGACAGACGGCCGGACGGACGGACGGACGAATAGATAGATAGATAGATAGATAGATAGATAGATAGATAGATAGATAGATAGATAGATAGATAGATAGATAGACAGATAGATAGATAGATAGATAGATAGATAGATAGATAGATAGATAGATAGATAGATAGATAGATAGATTAGATAGATAGATAGATAGATAGATAGATAGATAGATAGATAGATAGATAGATAGATAGATAGATAGATATGGTAACTTAGAATAAGAAACGAAAAACAGAACTCACGTATTATTGTTAATATGTTTTTTCAACTTTTAGGACCTCGACTGAGGGTGGAAAAAAATATGGTAAGTATTGAAAGTCTTCAATTTGAAATGAAATCCTTAACACAGATGACGCCACACACAAGTATTATGCAATCAAAACCGGAAATAGAATAAACACCGCACATCGCAACTGTCAAGATTAAATTCAATTTGTCTACCAGACAACTCGCCCTACAATGTAACCTTGTCAAAAAGGTTATAATTATTTCTCTTCAATATTGCGGGAAAATTTCAAAATATCACTCACCGTGAACACCCTGCCAAACGAGAAATCTCATTAAAAGAACAAAAGAAACTCCATAAACCCTAGTTATCTCATATATCACCACCTAAATATAACGAAAATATCTCCGAAAAGGCACGAAAACACCGCGAATATACTCTCTTGGGAAAACCGGAGATTAAACGAACAACACCAAATCTATGGAAAGTACTCACGGAAATCACCACAGGAATGTGACGATGTGGTAGTATAATTCTTCGCTGCTATCGCAACCACGAGATAAAAAGGCTCTGGATCCTTGAAATAAGTTAACATTTGATATAATAGTTAAATATAAGTTTGGCAAGTTATGTAAAATTTGAAACGTTGTTTGCAATGAATGGATTTAGCAAGAAGAGGAATTATTGTAGTGGGTTGAACTGATAAGATTCCAAAAGACGTAAATGGAAATGGAGAAATATTTCGTATGTTTGGGTTTCGTTTTATGTAATGTGAAGTAATTGTGCTAATAAGATATATATATTCTATTTACAGGAAATAAGAGAAGAGTTGTGGCTTGTGGCGGTTTTTTCGTGCCCCACCTTTGCTGAAGATACCATCAAATACTTGTAGTTTTTGATAAGGATATTTTAGACAAATAAACGTCACGCTTTTGGCCATATTTACGCCAGAACGGTGTATTTGTTTTTGGATTTTCGTAATTACGCTTCAGCAAACGCGCACGACGAGAGCAGTCCCCTACCGCAACAGAGGAGTAAAATGGAACGAGATAAAATATATTTTGTATTTACAGGAAATAACAGAAGAGTCGACCCAATAAGAAAACGTAACTGAAATAACACCTCTTAATTAGAGAACATTAAATAATGTTGTAACAGAAGTCAATAAATATTAAATGATTGTCCATAGTTCTTAGGCTAAATAATAATAATAAATAATATTATTATATAGACAAGGGTATTTTAATGGAAAATAGACCACTCGTAAAGTTCATACCAAACTACATCCGGGACGCGAGTGGCGTATTTTCCATATCCTCACTAGTGAGGATATCGATGACGTCATTTCCCTCTTTTACACTGTTGTTTGTGCGAAAACACTCTTGTCTACATAATAAAAAGGAAATTACACGGCAGCTTGAAGATATGAATTTTTTTTCTCGTGGTAAAAAACAATATTTTACTCACTCGCCTAAAATTCATATCTTCGCGCCATCATGTAATATCCTCTGTATAATAATAATAAGAAAATGAATGATAATAATAATAAGTAATAATAATAATAATAATAATAATAATAATAATAGTGTTGTAACAGAAGTCAAGAAATATTTAATGATTTTCCATAGTTCTTAGTGATATTACAAAGAAATATTGCATATTATGGCAGTTGGAGGAAAAAAATGCAACACTTTTTCATTAAAAATGTGAAGTGCAGATAAAGCATAGTTGCTGTAGATTGTCTCGACATGTAAACAGTTTACTAATCTCTCATGTGCAACGCCGGGTAGTGTGAGCCGTAGTGTGGCCGTCATTGATCATGAAGTAGTGTAGCCGAGTGATCAGAGCGCCGGTTTTGAAGCTTATTGAATGCCGTGGCCTGGATTCAACTCCCTCTCTGACCAGTTCAGTGAATCCCGATACAATCTAAACCTGAAGTAGATACTCCCACAAGGCTAATTAATTACAAGTAGGATGTGAGCCAAACTAATCATGAAAAGCTTTAAATTTGTACCCAACTATGTAAGAAACCAGTTTTATAACATAGCTTTAATAAAGCGCGCACTCTGATTGGCTGATGCGCGCTATCCATTTGTCCGTGAGTTGCACGCTCGCGTCAGCAGCTTTTTTGCAATTTTTTGCCGGTAAATGTTTTTTTGTTGCAAATTTTATGTTGTTAAGAGATGGAAAAAACTAGAGATTCTGCTCGACAGGCAAAAACTTCGGGTAGCTCAAGAAGAAACCATAATGAGGAAGGTGAGCTACCGAATTTTGAGCTAAATTTGTTAAATGAGCCGCCAGCGAAGAGATATGCTAATTTTAGCGAACAGGAGCTAAATAAACTTGTAGCAGAAAGGTCCTCCCAGAAGACTAAAAAGACCACAAACTGGTCTGAAGTAAGAACGTACTCCTCATCTATTGCATTAACACTGGCAGGACCTACCGGAAGGTGTACAAAAACCGTGACAAGCCATAAAAGTACCGATGCCTCCTTGTATATCGTGCCTTCAGATCTAATGTTTGCTGAAGGTTGCCTCAATTTCAGCAATGGTGTTTAATTAGTACAAGACTTACTGAGAAGCTAAAAAAAGAATTGCTTATAAAATCCGCTGAAAATTTTAGAAAAATGCTGCTGCTGGTATTGGTGGATATCAGTTTTAAGAGTTGGTTCTGTTCACTGTCATCGTTAGTTGGTATTAAAAGGAAAGGAAAGACGACTTACTGGCATCTTTAGGATGCTTTAACTCCTCGTGAATTATTTTAAGGCTTCTCAAAATGTATATAGGGAAGAAAGGAAAAAGGATGGAAAGGATGAATTTTAGGGACTGTGAAAAAAGAAAACTGGAGATTAAGAATTTAATAAGAGATGTTAAACAAGGAACCATTCTTTCTTTCTATTTCAACTATATGTAGTCCATAGGGCTCTTCTCACTATACTATCCCTGCATGAACAGGGCGACTTTACACTCCTACTCTATTAAATACAAAAGAAATAAAAAGGTTTGACAACCAGCTCTAATTTGTTTTTCTTCATCACGACCAGGTGACATTGGTCGACATTCCGTGGAAAAAGTAAAAAACAAAAATCACAAGGCGACACAGGACTCATCTTACGAGTTCAGAATTTTAAAAAAAGATAATCAAAAGTTTTTGGGGGGTTTGGAAGAGAAAAATGCTGGTGCTGGTGGGTACCAATTTTAAGAGTTGGTTCTGTTTGCTTTTCATCTTTAGTTGATATTACATTTGGACATAGCATGAAGGAGGGAAAAGGGACGCTGCACTGAAAGTCCCTAGAATTACAGCTGTTGAAAATGCAGAAACAGATGACGGTTGAACATCAGCTGAAGCAAGAAACGCCTCAAACAAAGAGAATCAATCAAACTGGCCATGAGTAAAGACAGCAGATGATTCTAGAATAAGTGCAATCCCTCGTTGCTGCCTTCACAGCTCAGTGTTCCGAAGAAACCAAATGAAAAGAAACCAGGTATTATTTCAAAAATTTTAGAGGGAGTCATTTTAAGGTCAGAACACCTTGTAACCCTTCAGGAGAGACCAAAACAAAATAATTTAAATATTATAGATTAATTTGGGATAAATAAGTTCAACTTAGTTATAGGAAAGAATAAAAATATATTTTCAGTTACCGAAGTAAAAAATAGTAAGTTAATTGTAAATTTTCAATACTAAGTCTGCTTTATTAAATACTTTGATGTAATGTTTCTTTAACTCTTTTAGTATTGTGATCTATGTGTAGTATTAGTGAACAGTATACAGTTCAGAAATTTGCATGGGATGCTGGGTTCTCTCAATCGGGGGTAAAGAATGGTTTTCAAGGAATAAGGGAGCATGAAAGTATAGTCTAATAAAGAAATATTATCAAATGCCTTGACCAATTTTCATGAAATTTTTACTGTAAGTAGTTATAAGAACCAAAAGATGATGATTGTATCTTCAGGATAGGAAAGAACTGTTTTAAAAGAGGAAAATGTGAGGGTCTTTTCAAAAGTTTATTAAAAATTATTAATGATGACTGATGCAGAGCCATGTTCACAAAAAAATCAACTATTCAACTGGAATGAACACAATTATTAAGAGGTTAAAACAGCATATTTAATTTATCTGTTCAGTGTTAAAATCATTATCCATTTATGTGTAAGTGAACATGGTTCTGCTTTGAACTATATAATATTGTTAACAATTTAATAAATAAATGTATAACTGTTTTGCTTTCAAAAACGTATGAAATTAGTATTGTTGTAGAAGTAGGTTACAATTATCATTTGATATTAAATCCACTTTCTATGGAGTTGTATGAAATTCGCCCTTCATATCACATGTATACAAAGCTAAAAATAAAGTAAGGCTATTTCACTAAAAGTACATAAGATGAAGTCTCCATCTCCCATAAACTATTCCTGGATCTTGTCCGACGTCTTTCACAAATAGATTATTTTTAGCGCACTTCCCGTCAACTAGTAACTAGTCATATTGCAGCCAACCCCTATAAGAGTACCAACAACTGCAACATTAATAGGCCCCAGTGCTGGTGACCGTACAGGTCTAACAGATAGTGAAAGGTAGGTCATGATAGTAACATATTCTCACTACCTACAATACACATGAATATACAATGAGATATGGAAGGGTGAAAATGGACCCTGTCCACAGGAGTGGACAGCGGTATACTCACATGCATTGAAGGTAGTGCAACGCGTCATGGCTGCGGGCTGGGGAGGGTGGGTCGCTGTCTTCACTCTGAGATGTTGTTAGACAAATGCACACAATACAAAGAAAGGTGGTAATATATACAACGCTAAGAATTGTGGGATATCTATTGTTATGGAAATATTCCTGTTTTATTTTCGGTACTGAGAATAGTAACATATTCTCACTACCTACAATACACATGAATATACAATGAGATATGGAAGGGTGAAAATGGTCCCCAAATCCACCAGCTCGACCGCTAAACAGTCGTATCTCCAAAGAAAGCCGGCCTAAGAGCAGACTATTCTCCCATTCTCCAAAGAAAAGATTAACGTGGAAAGGCTGGAGTGAAACGCCTGAGGTTATTGCACTGGTCATAGAAAATCCCTGGATCCTCAATGTTTACTGTCTGCCCAGTAAGGACAGAAGAAGGGGAACCAGCGGACATGACTTTTGAAAGTTGCATGTAACACGCTGCGGTAGAACGATTGTGCCAACTAACATGGCCCATTATATCTTGAAGCTCTGTGCCTGAGAGAGCAAGGGTTATAGCACAGCCAGATCTGAAACTGTGGAGTGATACAGCTCTGCCAATCTCGCCCTCGCGCAAGTAATGCTTGAGACGGGCATCCGCAGCCGAGGAGGAAAAAGGTTTGTCAATAACGGTGCCATCTGAAGACGTAGGACGGAACAGAAAACCGCCCGGAAGGTCGATTCCAATTCGCTTCGCGAAGGCCACATAGAGATCAAATGTCTGGATACTTACTACGGCGTATGCCAAAAAGGTTGGATGAGCCATCACGGAGGGTTTTCCCCAAATGTGGGGGAACGGAGGATTTCCCGGAGTCTTCACCTGCCCCAGATCACCTGCTCTATCCCCACTGAAAAACAGAGTTTTAAAAGAGGCTTGGTCTCTCATGAGAACAAACATCTCGATTGAGGAAAGTTTATCAGACAAAAGCTTTTCATCCAAAAAGTGGCTTAGACGCACGAGATCATGAACGAAGACGGGAGTAGCCTGGGTAGGGGTAATTTGGGCTTGAAGTTGCTCCGCCGTAACAGCCTTTAAGTATTGCTTCAAAGAAATATCGGTGGCTGGGTTACCGATGAGAAGCCTGGGGTCCCACTCTCCTCTCCTTCCTGACTCGTTAAACAAAGCCCGTAGCTTCCCTATCAGAGAGTCCACCGTCCCGTAGGCGAGGCGCGTGTGGCAAAGACACGAGAACGACCCTTTTCGCCCGAAAAATTGGCAAGCGGATTTGTGTACCGTAGTCTTCCCCTTACGGTCTTTCCAAACGAGAGACTGTTCCAAAATAAAAAAAGTCTCTAGATAAGTTATCGTGCTTATCCGAACAAACAGAAAAAATTAGATACCAAGCCTTCTGCGTGGACAAAGACGGAGAAATCCAAACTATAGTCATACTCTGAAGGCCCAGAGATCCCAAGGTAATTTAAACATGTCTAACCATGCTTAAAAGGCATTAAAATTGCTCCCAGCTCACCCTTACAAGAGAGTTTGAGCGAAAAACGAGCCGACTGGGAAAGGATAGGCCACCAATAGTGCCTAGGATGAACATCAGGAACCACAACAGTGCAAGGTAACTGCGTGGTACGCAGGTGTCTCAGAACTGGAACAATCAACAAAATAGGCGGGAAAATGTAGGGACTGCGAAGGAGAGGTTTGGAAACCGACTGGCTAAAATCCTGACCAAAGAAATCTACCCCTGACGAGAGAGGAGTCGGGTACGGATCGGAGTAAAATGGGGAAGAATAACCCCACCACCGTCAGACTGGGCATTAGATTCAAGGGCCATGAGGTCCACAGAGTGGCCGTCTGAGCCACCAAAACACGGATGACTCTGAAGGCGAAGCCATAGGTGTCGAGCCAAGTTGCTATCAGCCGGAGAGAAACGTCGAGAAGGGTGGTCAGCAGGGTTCTCTCGAGAAGGGATATGAAAAAAAAACCGACAGGTGCAAATTAAGGCTCAAAACCGTGTTAGATAACTCCTTTAACGCGTCAGAGAAAGAACTAGACCGGGCTGCCTGGGACTGCCATGCTCGAACGAGGGCTTGGTTGTCGACATACGCATCCACTCGCGCGTCTCGAAGCGCATCTCCAAAGGAAAAAAGAGTATTAGAAAGGGCCTTAGTTTCCTTAACATTGATATCCAAATCAACGAGAGACGCTGGCCAATAATCGGAAATGCTAACGCGGCTCTCCTTGGAAAAGACCTCCCCACGCGAACAAGGATGCATCAGAGTAAATAACAAACTGATGGTGTCGTTCACTACGCTAGTTTCGAACCCTGGCAACAACCGACGGATCAGCCCAGTGCTGAATCTCAGCTCTCAACGGTGGGGTGATATGAATGAGTTTGGAAGTTTTTAAACCCCTACCAATAGCAAGGTTGATTTCATTTGTAAAGAGGCGTGAATCCTGTACCGCAAGACGAAACGAGATACATTTCCCTGCGAGACGTTGAAGGGTGTGGACAGAGACAGTGTTACCTGGAAGGATCGAGTTAACCAACTCAAGAAATTTCTTCTGCTTGTCAACAGGTAAATAAAAGGCCTGTAGATCTGAGTCAGAGGTAAAACCGAGATATTTGAGCTTTTGCGGATGAAAAACACACTTTTTAAGACCAAGAGTATAACCCAAACATGTTAGGGTATAAACAGCAAGGAATACAGCAGCTTTTGCAGCGTTGAGACGAAATTCAGAAGCCGAGGGGGGGGGGGGGGGGTGAGCAACGGCTGTTTCACGGCGTGAAAATTGCTAACCTGCAACTCGCCGTTATGTCTATAGTCAATGTATAAGGAACAAGGCACACCGATTGAGTGCACATAATGCGAAACTAACAAACCAGTGGAATGGTAGATATAAGCTGAAATCTTCCATCCAAAAGGAATGGTATTAGAAACAAAAATACCATACTTTCCATTGGTCTGGAAAGAGCCTTTCTCCAGATATCTGGGCAAATGTGACAAGTTGTCCAACTTAAAAGGACGATCCATAATCCACAGGTTGAGGAAACGGTTGTCGTGACAGAGACGGGGCTTTGTCGGTTCAACGGTCAAAGGAAGAACTAATTGTGGAGGTTTTACTGTAACAACCCGCCCCCAAACAGAAATTGCGCCGTTACAAACTCTTTCGAGTATAGTTTTGTCAATAAAGTCATGAAAACCATCACAGGACTTATTGTTTCCAAATTCCACGGCTGGGGGAATATCCGAGTCATAAGCAACGCCTTTAAAATTCCCCTTGAAAGGTTTAAAAAATTTCGCGAGGAAAACTTTATGCTTTAACCAATCCAAAACCTCATCGGCTCTGTCATACGAGCCAGAGGCGGCGACTTGCTCCCAGATCTCGGGAGGCTGATGAAGCTGGCCAGCGATGAACACGTCCGGATCACGAAAAGGGAATTTTTCAATATCGGGAAGAAACTTTCCAGCGCATATATCCTGAACGAAAACGCGGTCAAAAACGGGGAGCTGTCATTCCTCCATCAAGTGGCCACATATCCATGGTTACCCAGCGGGAGACCCTTGTGTGCGAAACTTGAACGCATGGCGTCGGATCAAAAATGCATGGGGAACTAGGAGGAAGCACCCCTCGCTTCCTCTACAAAAGAAAACATAAAAAAGGAGGGAAATGAAACCCACCGAAAGGTAAAGAAAGAAAAGAAAAAACCACGGATACTATGGCCACCAGAAAAGGAGGAATGACAGCCTGACCCAGATAAACCGGGAGGAGAGTTTTACCCCTGTTTCAAGCCACATTCAACCTAAACTGGTACCAAAGAAAAACGAGAAACCGAAAGAGAGGTAGAAAACAAAACAATAATAACACAAAAATAGCTTTATTCATCCGAAAAGCACAAAAAATACAACAGCTTTGCTGCAGCGCGAAAACATTGCGCGCAACACTTACGCTGTCTTGTTACGCGCCCTAGCAGACTTCCTTTCCTGAAATTCAGTGCAATCTTTAATGAAATGTTGAGTTGACCCGCAAAAATAACACGGGGGAAAACGCATACGTCGACTGGCAAACGTAACCGAACGGCCTGCTGGGAAACTTAATTACGGTGACGGTTGTCACGGGAACCCCCTTGATAGCTGAACTGATTGCTATAACGCCTCCAACTTGGAGAAGCCGCTGGCTTACCCTCCGGGGTAACATGCTTCAGGAGCTTATTGGTCCTTTACCAAGGACTCCAGATCCAATACAGCATCCTCTGGGTCAAAATGCGTCTTATCAAGAGTCCTGTGCAGAGCCTGTAAGGCGAAACCCACGGAATCGGTCTCACTTTTGCCTTCCAATTTCTTAAGCCTTTCCTCAAGCGCTTGAACGCTCAAATTAGCCTAACCCTTTAAAGGAAGCAAAAACGCCTGGTCACCATAGATAAACACCAGTTAAAGGTGCACAAAAATATACTTAGCACAGCCCCAAGCTGTTGAAGTACGCAAAACGCTACTAATTCGAGGTGCAAGAAGTTAAGAAAACACCGCTGGGGTGAAAAAGAAAAAACGTTCACTCACAAAACAAAGCCATAACAACCCTTAATTAAACGCCGCGAAACTAAACGTTGAGGCGAGAAAACATTAAATTAGCATGCAAATGACAAAAATCACAACCAGAAAACAAAGAAAGAACTTTCCGACAAGTTTTCTAACGCCTAAAGAAACTCTGTAATTGGAATCCAAAAACAAGAGAGTTAAATTCCTGAAAATTTGAGCGGTAATAGAAAAGCGCCATAGTCGAAAATTAGTAACTATCACGTATAACCAGATTCTATCGAAAGTAGTGTCACAGCCGCGTCGTAAGCCAAATCACAGTAGAATTGTACCGCAGCGACGCTATCGAACAGCGCCGAACCGAGCTCAACCCAAAACTAAAGCCCATCTAGTATAAATACAGCAAACTAACACAGCGATCGCACAAAACAGACAAGTTGGCGAGCAACAAATGGCAGGTGAAATTAAAATTACATGAGGACGCTGTGTAACCCATTAGCAAGCATATAACTCGGCAGTAACAACATTTAGTAGCGGTAAACAATACCGACTAATGCACATATCAGACATTTTGAAAGAACCTAGCGAAAAACTTTACTCACGGACATATCGTGAGAGTTACAAAAACCCTTGTGAGGTGGCCGTGCCACTCACGCACATATTCTTCCATTTTGAAAACTCTGGTGCGGTGGCCGTACCACGCACGCACATATTCTTCCATTTTCAAGCTCTGGTGCGGTGGCCGTACCACTCACGCACATATTCTTCCATTTTCAAACTCTGGTGCGGTGGCCGTACCACTCACGCACATATTCTTCCATTTTCAAACTCTGGTGCGGTGGCCGTATCACTCACGCACATATTCTTCCATTTTCAAACTCTTGTGCGGTGGCCGTACCACTCACGCACATATTCTTCCATTTTCAAAACTCTTGTGCGGTGGCCGAACCACTCACGCACATATTCTTCCATTTTCAAAACTCTGGTGCGGTGGCCGTACCACTCACGCACATATTCTTCCATTTCAAAAACTCTGGTGCGGTGGCCGAACCACTCACGCACGTGTCCCAAAAGCATCAAGCCTACCTGGGCGCACATGAAAACCACGGAATGCAAAACCAGAACCAATGACTAAACAACAAAACAAGAAAACAGGGCAATTATGTACCTCGAGCGGTGGAGCAACATGTGCAGCGCCAGGATTCTCTACGGGTGGAGCATTATTAGCGGCTGGGACGTCAGCACGCGGAGGATTGTCAACTGGAACTACAGCGGGGGCATTCTGCAAAGGCATTTCTCTTCGGACTTCGTTTAAAGCGTCCTGGGGACGTACATTTAAGGGGCGTTGGGCAGGCGGTTGAGGTTCGGCCATGACGCGTGCACAACAGAGCCAAAAATTCGCTGTCTTCACTCTGAGATGTTGTTAGACAAATGCACACAATACAAAGAAAGGTGGTAATATATACAACGCTAAGAATTGTGGGATATCTATTGTTATGGAAATATTCCTGTTTTATTTTCGGTACTGAGAATAGGAGGATGCATAGCTTTTGCTATTGTCATTATCATTATCATTGTGCTTAAAAGGGACGAAAGTAAGTAAGCCTGCAAGAAAGAGTAAGTTTAACTCTGAGCTTGACATACATGTGACAGGTGCACGTGGTCACTTCTGAAACATTACTCTCAGCGTGGCGAGGAGACGACGCCATTATAAAGCTAAAAGATAACAGGGAATGACCTGCAATTCTTATATCAGGCCACTCACTACATTTACGAGATATTATATATGAGAAATAAATTCTTTTGAAATAATGTAAAAATTGAATTGCCCCTGTAATGGCAATGACAACATTTCCGTTGTGTTTTTTTTCTTTTGTTTTGCTTTGTTGTTATTTACTGATGTAAATAACTGATTAAAAGCGAAGGTAAGGTTTCTAAACTGTAAGGACAGTGAAAAACTGAACGACATCTGGTACCCAGTTATGTCCAGAAAATGTACGGATCACCATGAATCGTAGAAAATACATCAGCATTTATTAGTAAAAGACCCAGTATTGATTGTGGTTAAAATAGGGCTCTTCGTTGGCGACCAGAATAATTTTTAGGTGGCACAGCAATAACAGATGCCAGAAGTCCATCAGACGGAACAAAGTAGTCCGTGGGAGACGTTTAGGTACGTGTTAATGAGACCATATAGCCACTTGCGCAGCAGCAGGGTGCACTGGTATATGGTCATGCACCAGAGGGAGTGACTGGCTGACGATCTGGAGTCTGTGCACCACCTGCAGAGGAGCAAGGACTTCGTAGGGTCTAGGCGTGGGAACTATAATGTCACGCCCATCAGCTTTGTCTGCCATAGAGGGCTCGTGTAGGCCACGGATGAAACCTTGAAGGGATTAAGCCAACGTTGTTCAATTCAGTGGGTAGCATTCAGACATAAGCAATGCGTGAGACGTAACTGCGAAACTGAGCAGCGGTAAACGTCCACAGCCGACCCGAAAGGTCCACACCTATCGCGTAAAGGTGCGTGGCACATCAGTCAGCAACAGAAACAACAGCAGTGGAGGCTTGATTGTTACCACGAGCTTTCCCCTGAAACTAGGCATATGGTTCTACAGGCAGTAAGTGATTCCACAACTCACAAGAAGGTTGGCCATCGCGCTGGAAGCGAGAGTTTATGTCCGCGGTTGATAAAGTAATTAGAGTGCAGAATTGGGCCACAGGGCGTCCCTCAGGGACAGGGTGAGAAGCTCCAAGCACAGTTTCCTTGTGGCACGTTCAGTCACAAGGTCCTTTTTGGGTTCTTGACCCTGCCTGCCTCCGATCCAATGTAATCCCTTGAAAGCCGAATGGAATTACAAAGTTAGCCAGACACAGAAACCAGGAGCGAACACAATGCGCATTCTTTCGCCGCCATTCATGGTGTACGGAACAAAGCTGAACTGTGATGGCACTGCAGTGGTCCTTGTGCTCTTGCGTTTATCGATGGAGATCAGTATCATCTCAGCTTACAGTAGAAAAAAAGGGGAAAAGACTTCGCTGTTGGTAACCTTGGATATTATGCTTGTGATGCTACTGTTAACATCCATTCAACAAGCCCTGTTCAGACGAAGGTTACCCTTCAAGTATTATGTAAGCTTGGTCTCAGATTACATCGATCCAAATATGACTGCCCTTAGTGTGTACATGTTCAGAATTAACTTTCTTCTATTTTTTCTTTCTTTGACCTACATTCAGGTTTAATTGACAACCTTACTCAGTATAGATACTTGTATGTTAGTAAAGGTTTTCCGACGAACCTGCTCAGTTGTAAATGTTTAAAGGAGGGTCTTCAAATAATCTCTTTAAATCCAATTAGCTAAATTCATGTAATGAAACAAGTCATTCACGTCATGTATGAACAACAAACCTCTATTGTTAGCAAACTCTTATTTTTAATTTCTATTATGTTATTGTTAAGTTGTTCCTGCCAAAATGTAACTTGTCCCACAACTCTCTACAATACAACCACTGGTGAGTGTCAGACAATTTGTTGCCCTGTCAGTAGGTATCCACCACCGATTGCAACCTGGAAGAAGAAAGGCACTCAGCTACAGAGAGGAAGAAACACACGCTTGACCATGCTTCTTACGGACAAGCAAGACTTCGGAATGCATACTTGTATTGCAGTGTATTTTCTGGGCCCATGTGACATCAAAGGTACGAAAGAAGATACCGTGGTAGATATGGAAAGATATAGTATAACATGTTTATGGTTCCAGTGGGGAAGTGAGTCCAGATGTCTTTACATCATATTTTCCTAATAACAACTCAAATACTATGAACAGTGAATATGAAACAAATCTCTTCTTTAGATTTTTAAGAACTTGTTTGTTTTCTTGTTTTCCCTTTAAGAATTCTTTTTTTTTTATTTTCTGAAAAGATCAACTTTCAAACATGGCTTGTCCTGATGATTATGCCGTTATACAGCGCAAAAACCGTTTCCATTTCCAAACCACAAACCAATATGTCACAAACTGTATGGATTGCCATGGTGTTGGAGCAACCAGGTTCATTCACAAGCCTCTCGCTAAATGGACAAAATTTGCGAAAGCAATTCTTATAGTGCTGGAAAAACGAAAGGTTGCAATAAACCTGTTGCAGTTGTTTCAAGCAAAACTGACCTCCCAAACTTGACAGAACCAGTTTCTAAACCAGCGTAGCCACAATTTGAAGGCTGGAGTACATCTAGAGTCAAAATAACGTTTTCACTGGGTTCTCGCTTTAACGAAGTTAAGTGACAACACTTTCGGTTAATTGTGTAATTTTAAACACTTTATTTCTTGTTTCTAAGTACTGTTAATAGCACACTTAGATCATACACTCGATTAGCTAATGCTCCTTTAATAATTTAAAGTCCAACCAAAAATTAATCAATTCACAACACCGTTAAACTCAAACATTTGAGTTTAAAATTTTTGAGTGAGACCTGTGTTGCTATATTTAGTGTATTATGGTTTTGGAGCTAAATAACATACTTAAATTACTTACATGTAGCTTGAATTGACTTGAAAATTCAGGTCAAAAGACATTTAGTTTAAATGGGTAGTCTGAAAAGATGACTTTTATCGTGTTAGACAACAGATTTAAGCTCTTTAATTTCTTTTCCAGTATTATTTTGGTTCAACAGGGCAGGTTGAAAAGATTACTTTATTGTATCAGATTATAATGGCCTATACTAAACCTATTTTAAGGTTAAGTGCACAAATTTTTGTTTTGAGTTTGTTATCGCATTGGAAAATTGGAAAGAAATGTGCACACTGTAGTTATAAATATTGTCGTCTCTCGGTTTTTTCATCATATCAAATTATTTTGATATAATGTTTTTAACGATGTGGTATCAAATACCTCCATAATTCCTAAAATCATACTCCTACGGTATGAAATATGTTAAAAGTAAATTGGCTCATCCTCAGTCTATCCGTTATGTGGGCCATCAAAGAGAGGCTGATACCAGTTTTTTGAAATCAACACGATAGAAGTACGCAGCAGCACGTGACCTGGACGATGAGTGGATTGTCATCAAAGGCGTTTCTGCAGGCCTCGCAGATAATAACAGATCGTTGGAGACCGTTCATCAGTATAATGGCAGTTTCCCTTACTACCTATATTCTAAGCGGTGACGTTTGACAACCGGCCTTACTGTGGAAGTAAATACTGAGGCATGGTATATGACCGTTTTTTGGACATTTTCATTGCAGATGAAGAGTAATTTTACCTAACTATAATTTGAATTTCTGGAAAGAGTTTGCCGTACAGCTTCATATTGCCGTACATGAAGTCTGGGACGTCAGCTTTCTGGTTGCTTATGGATCCCAGTTTATCCCGAGACACGAATACTTTTGTGATTTGATACGAATACTTTTGTGATTTGATCCCGTCAGTTAATTCAAACCTTCCAGATTGAAAGGAAAATGCTTCAAGAATTGTAGATGTATAAGTTTAAGCTACATACACTAGACTATGCACATCCTCGGCGAACATCGACGGACAATAGACGACGAAGCGGACGAAGAGTATGAAAATTATCGTTAATCAAGTGGAAACGTTTTGACACCTGACGTCGAAGTAAAAACAACTTCCCATTTGAAATGTGTAATGCACATTTGATTGCTGATTGTAATTTTAATGAATAAGCTTTATAAGATGGAGCAATAATTTGCATTGTGTTGCAAAAGCGTCTCAGAAGAAAGAAACAAACAAACAGAGAATCAAACAAACAGAAGAAGAAAAGCAGACAAAATACAAGTTGTAATTTTTGTTGTGAGGTCTCCCGTCATGGCTATTACACTGCGCCTCCTTAATGCATATAAATGCTTGCGTCTCTTGATACCTTATTACACCCAGGAGAGGATTACGGCACCTTTTTCCCTAGGGGAACACTCTCCCCGCCCCCCCCCCCTCCTCTCTCCGTAATTGTGAGAATGGATTACCATCTTTGGTCATTACCTTAGAAGATCATTACATCGTTTGAGATAAATGACCTACATTTAGTTTGCATCGTTGAAGTATTGACTTGCGTGCCCATTTTTAGCCGCGAATATTTTCTATTTTAGAGTCTATAATAACAGTTTGATTTTGACATTATTATTATCGCGATGAGTTTCACCAGCAGTGTTGCAACAAAGCAATCGTTCAACCTTGGCAAACAAATCAAGACGGCATAGCTTTTCAAGTCTATTTGCATTCTTCCTGAAAGAATGCATGAATGTGAAGAAGCTGGTATTTTTAGTTTGCACTTGGTATCGCAGTCGCTATGACTCGACGAAGAATAATCAAACGCAGAAAAAATTCGGCCTTTAGAAGAAAGAAATACTTCCGTTAATTAAAAAAATGGCGACAAACTTTTAAATGCGGTGCACGAACAAGGCTCCCCATGGTCACCTCTCATTATTAACTGGTAAGGTTTGAGAAAAGGTGCGGCATGTCAAACATGTTAGCCTGAGAAAACAGCCGACGTTTCGCGAGGTCGCCACTTGAGCCCTCGCAAAACGACGTCTGAGTAACTGATGACGTGATGACTTGATGATGACGTGCACTACCCAGATCTTGGTAGCGCTTCTGATTGGTTGAAAGAAAATTCCCTCGCGGCACAACCAATCAGAAGCACTACCAAGATCTGGTTAGTGCACGTCATCAGTATGGAATTTTTGCGCTCGTTACTCAGACGTCGTTTTGCGAGGGCTCAAGTGGCTGTTTTCTCAGCGTACAAACATGTTCGAAGCCTGTGCCTATCGCGGCTATAAATCGCACCGAAATCCCGCTGAAATCGCTGCTAGTTCATATGCGCGATTTTAAGATGCAGCTTGGGGGGACAAAAGTTTCCGTGAGATGCAAGTTCTCTCTGTTTATCACTTAAGTAAACCCTCTAACGTATTTAACTTTAAAGTTATTTATAAGTGCAACGTTTTAACTTTATGAGCCAATAGCACTGAAAAGTTCAACCACCACATATAAAACATATATATCTTTTGAATTGAATAATGCTTAAAGTGGTCAGCCAATAAATTACAACCATTAGGGTCAGTTGGATGAATCTTAGAACCAATGAAACGTCATATCAAACTCTTAAGTGCCTTGATCTGAGACCAAAAACGTTTTTGAGGCGGGGGAGGGGGGGGGGGTTTGTTTGCAACATACGCGTATAGTAAGAATGTGAGAAGCTGTTTGCATCGCATTAAGCGTGTTGTTTAGACTTCCGGCGCGCACAAGTACACCACTGGATATTTCAACTCTGATTACTTCTCCTGCTCAGATACTTGCGAAAGGACTGCATTTTCCAGTGACAAATGCAAATTTATCTCCAGTGAATGCGATAAGTCGATACACCATTGATTAATCGCATTCTCTATGGAGAGTATGCAGCCAGTCCCTAGAGATTCAAAGGGCAATGGCGTGGCGGCCATGTTGCTGTACCATAACAAAAGGGGCTATTGAGATTTAGCCTTTTGTTGAAGGTATACCGACATGGCGGCAATGACGTCGCATACATGCATACATACGCCTAAACGCGTTCCCGAAATGCGACGCAAATAATTTCTCACCTTACTGCATTTTAATTATCACAGGATTTGCATACAGGCTCTTCAGCTTTTCTTCGCGGTACTGAATTCGACATATTCGAACATTCGCTTTCCGACTCGAGTGGCTGGATTCTTTCTCTTGAGGAGCCCACAACACAACTTTTGAAAATATATAAAACGGCCAACTTACGTTGGCAAAGTGTACGATACTGTAAGGATTGGACAAGGCGAACCAAAATACCGCTCACAGTTCAGGAACTGGTTCTTCCATGCCCACCAGAAAGCGCTTACCTGCAGAATACCCCGCCACTTATTTCCATCTCATTGAATAACAAAAGTGCCTATTGTGTTATGCCTCGTTCTTCAAAGCGTTCCGACACATGTAAATGAAGTGGCCGGGTATTCTGCAATTGCTCCGTCACAAACTAGCATCTGCGTGCTAATCGGTACGAATGAAAACAAAAGTGGAAAGCGAAAATTTCTTTTGTTCATTATTATGCCGGTTGAGAAGTCAGATAAATAAACTCGTGCTTGATGTTTTACCAGGGTTCAAAACACATCGAAAGAATAAAAGTACTCGGCCTTCGACGTCGCGCTTTTATCCGTTTCTCGGTATTTTGAGTCCACGGTGAAACATCTCTCTTGCCTTTTTTTTTTTGGGGGGGGGGGGAATATAAAATGGATCTAATAATTTTTATTATAACGCCGCTGAAAATGTGTTAGGATATTATGCGTTAATTTGACACTTACTGACAGTAAAAAGTAAAATTCAGCAGTTATTGAAAAAAACACTTTACGTGGGTGCTATGCTTTTACAATGGTCATTCTTTTTGCGTGTAATCCGTTCTTAGGATATACATTCTAAAAAAGGGGGCCCTCTGTACTGTTACTCATTGCATCTCATACGCGACTCCTAAATTTGGAGCTTCATTTCTGTCTAGAACTGAAAGTCATATTATCTACCCCATAGTCATTGTTTCATTGAGTGTTTAATATGGGTACGTTATCTAAAACTATGAAGCGTTAATATGTAAACGAAAAATGTTACACAGCTCTCCTCTGATAAAATTCAAGATTTTTGAAAAAGAGAAATAACGGTAAAATTTCGTTCAATGAATACTAAATTTTCACGGAAACATAATTCCTTTTTTGTCACTGGTTCAAACAGGTGAAAATTGCTTCGTAAAAAGAAACAAGGTTTATGACCATACACTCACCTGCATCATGGTCAAGAAGCATAATTGTAAGCAGCAAAAAGTAGACGATCATTGAGTTGGTTGCACTGTAAATCCGCACCATTGACAACTAGTATCAACCACAAAAAGTGAAGTATAACGACGAGAAAGTAGCAATCCTATATCCTAGCAAAGCACCTATTTGTGGAATAGGGTCGAAGAAAGCTTTGGTATAAATATCTCACCTGTGAGACAAATGTTTTCCAAATCAGGCAAGAGTCTTAAATAACATGTCAAAAGAATCCCGCTGGAGGTCCATTTTTTGGTTATTTTTGACTTTTTTGGACTGCAACCAATTATTCCATACACACACGAGTCTTAATGTGGAAATTTTGTTATTCAATACTTCCGAAAATTGAAATATTCAGAATTTTGTAACTAATGCTAACTTTGAGAATGATAAACGCGCTCACTTTTTTCGTAAGCTTTTGAAGTTCCAGATAAGGTCTTCCAAGCTGAATGGCCATGGGAAAGTCTAAATCTTTAGCACCGAGCTAATGTTTCTTTCTTTTAATTATTCTGACTCTATGCATAATTGCCACGGGCGAAGTAAAGTTCCGTACAAATGTTTGAGAATTGTCAGTTACTACAGAATACTTGTATTAAAACTTGTCACTGATGGTGATATTTTAATGATTGCCTTTGAGCCTATAAACGGGTTGAAGACCCAATTTTTGAATCTGATATCATTATCTAACATAGAATTAAACAGCTCGTCAAAAGATACGTTTACCAAGTTTGGCATTGTTTAGTGACTGAGATATCGCCCTACATGCCGGCGTCCGAACACGGCCAAGTATAGAAACGGCCCACTTCTGAGTGCTGACAGTTTAATGTTCCTGAATTCATTCGGGAAATTACCTCTTCTGTGTCTTATAAATAATTTCGTGGTAGGAGATGAATTGAATTAGATAAGGAAAACGTTCGATCCATATCCTACTAATTGTTGTCTCCTAATTGAAACAGAATCGGAGAGTGTAGAAACAATAACTTTTATTTGGCGCTAAAAATCTTGATGCACTGATATATTTCCGCCGACATGGGGTTCCAAGAAGCGTATAGGTTTTCAAACACGAAGCTTGAAGAGAACTGCGAGCTTCCAGGAATAGAAAGTGTTTCTGCGTAGAAAGTGTTTCCGTAGGGTTTTAACCGCATCTTTGACGCACTTTTCTCTTTCCACCCTTTAAAAAAGTCACACCAGTTTTCTCGAGCCTCAAAAGCGAAAAAATGAATAACAAATGAAAGCACTCGCTATGCAGTCTAGGAACAAATATTAAATGCACAAGGACAAGTATCCGTGAATATTTTTAACGTCAACGAAAGGCTATTTTGAAAACTTTGCTCAAAGCAACGTGTTCGTAAATATGTTTACCGCGTAGCAGGACTTTAAATTTCTATGATTTTAGCTGAGCACCTTTTTATTCAGAAGAATGTTGATGTCCTCGTCTGTTTAAACAGAAAAACGCTCTATTATGCTGAAGCTCAAAAAAGAGGAGGGAGGAAGGAAGGAAAGAAAAAAGCTTCTTCAATATGAAGTTTTAAAGCGAGGGCCGTACTGGGGAATATTGGTCCGAGGTCGCAGTAGTACTGACCGAGCGTAGCGAGGTCCGTGCAAAAACGACAGTGTTCACGACATGTTCAAGTCGTTCATTTGTTTCGTACCAGCTCCAACCCTCTTCTTTTTTTTGTTTTGGTGGATAAGACTGTTCTTTTGTGATTTTTTAGCCCTTCCTTTCGGTTATAATCGGACCTTCTTTGACAATTTTAGCAGGACTTTGACATTTTCCGTCATTGCTTATTGTTTTCTATTTGTAAGTTTCCTTCATTTAAGTTCGATATTGGAGTTGAGATTATGATGGCTTGGTTGTCAGACCACTTCCTCTTTAAATCATTCATGTTCGCTGTGGTTTTCTCATGTTTTGTGCTCGAGATGGTAGTTATTGTTTCCAAAATGGTGGACAATTTCTTTTTCACCGGCTTTGTTATGTTCGTTTTGTGTAAAGTTTTCTTCGTTTGAACTACTTGCAAGTGTTAACAATTCAGTTCCATGTTATGAATCTAGCGGGATTGGCTAAGGTTAGCATCTAGCGAGGTGTTGTTGAATGTGGTAGTTTATTGTATTGTTACAAATTAAAGGATCAGAGTCATCTGTGAGTGGTAAGACGCCAAATCGGTAACGAGTTAGTAAAGAATACGAGGCAAGCCAACAAAGTGGCTAGAATGAGAAGTTATATGTTTTACTGATCGGCCGGCGAAGTATTTTGGTTAGCTGTGAAATTAAGGTATGACCTGTGACAAGCCGGGGGGAGGGGGTAGGGGGCAAGGTTGTGGCTGCCTGAGACAAACCAGCGAAGTGCTTATTTGTGAGCTTTAGGAAAGAGGCATCAGTGAGACGGGGTTTATGGGTGTACGTCGAAACCTTCTGTGACAAGCCAGTGTGATTTTTTGTGAGTTGTGCAAGTAAGGTATCAGTCACAAGCAAAGTAGATTGTGAGTTGTACAACGGACGAATCCATGACAAGCCAGCGAAGTACTTTGTGAGTTGTACAACGGGCTCGAATTATTAGCCGTAGAAGTACTGAAATGAGTCTGTAACAAACCAGGGATTCATTGACGAGTTCCAGGCAACCAGTGGCAACCATGACATTTGAGCGAACCAGCAGATAAACAAGTTAATGTCTAAAGAAACCGTGGTGCTGTGTAGGAGGGGAAGTGGTGGGCAACACTGAGTTGATATGGTAAATTGGCCACCGTAGAGACATTGAAAGCTGACGTTTCGAGCGTTCGCTCTTCGTCAGAGCGAAGCCACGTTTTGCACTCCTTCCCTTGTGAGTCATCGCTTACACTAAATATAACCCAATATAATCTCCATCAACTCGTCAGGTGTTTGTCGAAGCCTAGTTTTTAGCAAGCTGAAACGATTGCTTTTAAAAAATTAGCTTAACAGTCAAAGACAAAATTGGATTTCAACGTCAAGTATGTTAAAAGATTTTCCAAAAGACTTCACTGTTAGTAAATGGCTTCAGCATGCACGTGTGAGAAGGTGCTCTAGAACTTTGTAAAATGATTGCTCGACGTTCAAACCCAATTTCGCCGAGGCATGAAACCAATGGCAACCATATTTTGACTCTAGATGTAGACCAACCTTATATCGCGACCTGACTCGTCTTTGAAACTTGGTTCTGTCAGGTTCGGAAGGTCACTTTTGTTTGAAACAACTACAACTGGTTTATCACAATCTTCCGTTGCAGCATCATGACTGCTTTCGCGAATTTCGTCCATGCATCTATGGAATACACCAACACCAGGGCGTCTGCTTTCTCCATGTCAACTCGCCTCATGGCTGGAAATTCACCCGTTACTGAAGTATCGATAATTTGAAGCTCGCATGTCTTGTTCTTGAAGGCTACATGTTTCACATGGAAATCTTCCACTGTGGGCACATGTTCAGGATTAAATTTTATGCCTAGAAAACGGTTGACAAGAGAGGTCTCACCAAGGCCAGAGTCGCCAAATATGGCCACCGTTAACTTCTGCAAATACTTCTCTTGTTCGTTTACCTTTTCTCCTTTACCTATCGGCATAATTAGGTCTTTTAGAACTTGCTCTAAAATCTGATTTGAGGCCTCCTTAACAAAGTCTTAATGGAGTTTTGGTGTTTCTTGGTGACGTAAATTTCCCCAAAATAAACTGAAATTGATTGTACAATTTATCATTTTGTCCATAAATGGCCTGATATCAAATAGTGTAATGTTGTAAACAAATGACCACCCTTCAGATCTTCCGTCACATACAAGTAGCCGTACATCTTGTAACACGAGGGAGTTTACGCAGTGTTTTTCTTGGACACGCTCATTTTCAAAAATTAACACTTAATAACAACCGAGAGACCCGAGTCTTCTTCTTTTACCTTTTGGCAAGCCGAGGTGTTTTTACGGTAGCAACAAAACCTTACCACCTGTTATGAAATTGGTTCGCTTCCTTGATCTTTCCCAGTAATCAATTTTGTCGTAACGAAGCCTCCGCCGTTGGACTAATCGGTTTAAAGGTACGTTGCGCACTCCAAACGGCGTACGAAAGACGTTTACGTCTATCGAAGTCTCAATCCTACAGTTTTATGTCCTTTTTTTCAAGGGTTAAAAAAGAGCAAACAGTTTCTTGGTTGCTTCAGAAATACCTTTTGGATAACTAACGCACTAACAACAAATGGTCTCAATAGTGTTTCAAGAGGTGGGAATAACTTGCCCGTGCAATAAGTGGCCAAATAACTGAAAACAAATGAATCCATGGTGATACAACAACAACAACCATTTTATTTTGCCAAAATAAATAGAAATAATTACAGCATAAAATAAATTAACTAAAATAGGCAAAAAAACTACCCAGAATAGAAATAAACTAAAACTAAATTAAATTGCTTTGACTAGGTTGTACATGACTAAAAAAGAAGACGAAGTAAAATAAGACAAGTAATAAGTAATTAAGTAGAATGTAACTAAGTATGTATAAATAGTAATTGATAAATAGTAGAAAAAAGAAACAGGGAAAAAATGAGAAAAAAATGAGAAAGAAAAAAAAAAACAGTACCAGTTAATGTTTGAACCAAAATTTGTTTATGTGAGTTACATATGAGCGAAAAAGAAATTAAGACACTAAGCCAGCATTAACCATAAGTACTTAAATAATGCTTATTCATAGTTTGCTTAAATGAGCGTAGAGATAAACTTTTTAGTTCTTCATCCAAGTTATTCCAGATGGAAGGACCAGAAAAGTGTAAATTAAATTTGCCATAATTAGTTCTAACACGATTGATATAGTAGGTCGATTTTGATGCCAGCCTAGTATTATAATTGTGTTAAGATGATATACTTAAGAAGAAATTATCAAAGGCTTTAGGTAGTAAGTTATGATGATACTGAAACATAAAAAGGGCAGTATGAATACTAACCAGATCCATGAATTTAATTAGGCCTAACTGTGAAAATGAAGGGCTGGAGTGTGCATCTCGTTTGGAAAATGTAATTATTCGTACTGCCTTTTTTTGCAAAATTACAATAGGTTTAAGAGTTGTAGTGTAGGTGTTACCCCAAACAATTATGCCGTAGGTAAGAAAGGGATAAACTAGCGAATAATATAACTGAGTAAGGATGTCATTAGTAGCAAAATGCCTTAGCTTAGATAAGATTCCAATACCTCTTGAAATTTTTTTGCTCACTTCATGTGCATGCTTTTTCCAATTTAAATGACAATCAATAATAAGACCTAAGTATTTAACATAGGTCATTTGTTCCACAGGCCTACCTGAAATTTTCAAACTAACTGGTTGAGGTTTTCTTTGTGGAGGGTGAAAAATTACAAAATTAGTTTTGTCAACATTCAAAGATAACCTATTTGATTGTAGCCATTGAGTAACTTTATCTAATTCTTCATTCAATTTTAACTCAAGGATTTTTAAGTTCTGATCTTGCAAGAAAATGTTGGTATCATCTGCAAATAGGTGGAAATCTAGTACATTGGAACATTTATGCAGATCATTCACATATAACAAAAATAACAAAGGCCCCAATACTGAGCCCTGTGGTACTCCACATAGAATTTGCTGCGGGCCTGACTCTAACAAAAATAACAAAGGCCCCAATACTGAGCCCTGTAGTACTCCACATAGAATTTGCTGCGGGCCTGACTCTATTTGACCAATTGAGACAAACTGACTCCTATTCGATAAATAGGAAGAGAACCATTTATGTGCAATACCCCTAATACCATAGTATTCCAGTTTATCAAGTAAGATATGGTGGTCCACAGTGTCAAAGGCCTTACACAAATCTATGAAAACACCACATGAATAGTTCTTATTGTCTATCGCTTTTTGGATTTTATCTACCATAAGAGTAAGAGCATGAACTGTAGAATGATTTGAGCGAAAACCAAACTGTTGGTCAAAGAAAGTACAAGATTTCTCAAAATACTTAATTAATCTGTTATACATTAATTTCTCAAGAATCTTATTAAATGTAGACAGCAATGAGATAGGACGATAATTAGATACCATAAGAGGTGAGCCTTTTTTGTAAACCGGAATAACTTTTGCCATTTTAAAATGATCAGGAACTGTGCCTGATTTAAAGGAGCAATTAAATAAGATTTCAAGAGGGTAAGAAATATAATTCTTTAAAATTTTCAAAAGGACTACTGGAATACTAAAGGGTCCAGTTGCCTTATTAGAATTCAGGGTACTTATAATATCTATAATTTCAATGTTGGTAACTGGTGAGAGAAAAAAACTTGAGCTACTGGGATTGTCAAGATAAATTTTATGTGCAAAGGCCCCACAACTGGGAATTTCAATTGCTAACCTTGAGCCAATGGTTGCAAAATAATTATTAAATTCATTGTCTATTGATTTGACATCAGTAATCTCTTGATTGTCTTTAACAAGCCTGTTGGGCTTAAAGGAATCTTTTGACTTAAGAGTTACAAGTTGCCTTATACCTTTCCAAACATTTTTGACATTGCTTTGATTAGCTATGAAGTAGTTACGGTAGTAAAGCTTTTTGCTAAGTCGTAGTAGACCAACAAGTTTGTTTCTATATATTTTATATTTGAAGTGACTTAATGGCTAGATTTAGTTCTTATGAATTGTCTATACAGGATATCCTTATGCTTTATAGACTTCTGTAGTGCCTTAGTTATCCAAGGTTTGGAATTAAACTTGACCTCTTTTCGGGAAAGTCTTTTTAGCGGAAGGTGTTTATTTACAATTCTTGAGCACTCGGAAAAGAAAACCTCAAATAACTGATTTACATTTGGAGATTCCCTGAAAGCATCTTGCCACTGGATTAATGCAAAGTCATTTAAGACAGATTCTTCATTGAGATTGGAAAAATCTTGTTTGTAAATTTTGTCTTTTGAGTCTGACAAAATATTGATTTCATTTATAATTAAAAAATTGGGAAGATGATCAGTAAGGTCATAAATGATATTGCCACTGATAAAATGAAAATCAAGGGAATTAAAGAAAATGTTGTCAATCAAAGTAGCAGTGTGGTGAGTTATTCTAGTTGGCTTAATAATATGAGGCTCATAAAAATTGGCACTCATAGTATTTATAGATTCCTCAGTAGGTTTATGAATTTCAAAGTTTAAAAGATTAACATTAAAGTCACCTAATAAGGCACAGAGTTTTCCTTCTCTATTTATAATATCAATGTCAGAAAATAACTTGTTCAAGAAAAGATCTAAATTTGAATTTGGGTGTCTGTAAATGATGCCACATAGAATATTTTTGCTAGACTTATTTTCAATTTCTACCCAAAGCGTTTCATATTCATCAGTGCTGGGCTCAAATCATCCCTGATATGGAAGTTTATACCATTGTGAATAAAAGCACCAACTCCTCCTGCCCTCAGTTTTGTTGGCTGGGAAATAAATGTGTATTCAGGAAGATGACAAGCCATTGAATGGTCAGAATAATTATTAATCCACGTTTCAGTAAGACCAATAAGGGAAAACGGAAAGCTTAATTATAAGTCGGATAACATTTGGGTTAAATGATCAAAATTAGCATTTAGACTTCTAATATTACAGTTTAAAACGGAAAAAGATTTAAACAAATTCAAATTTTGATTATCGGTAGAATTAATAAAATCAGAAACAGAATAATAGTCAAAGTTCACCTTAGACGGCATGTTGGTATCAGGATCAGAAGCTGTGAGTCGAGGAATGTTATTGAGCTCAGAGATCACCTGAAGGCAAGGTAGATCTTCAAAATTTGTACCAGCCATTCAATGGAAGTCATGTTATATTTGTATCATTTGAGCTTGCCTCTGCAATCTGAACATCAGTTGAACATTCCTCCGATCCAGCAGGTGAAGGTGGTTTGTGCTTTGCTTCTAATTTTGCCAAATCTTTTGGAGAACAAATTTTAACTGAAGGGCTTGCTTCATCTTTGCGAAGAAAGATATTTCCATAGTAAGACCAGATATATTGAAACTTGAATTTCTTCTTAAACTCGTTACAATTGTGAAAGAGATCCTTTCTAGATGAAGTTAAACTTTCCTGAATAAAGATCTTATTTTCACCTTGTCTACCAAGGCCAAGATTTCCAGAAGTTATGTTCTTCAACTTGGTTCTTGCTTTGTAAAGGTCGTCCCTGACACCACGACGAGTGAATTTCACAATTATGGGAGAAATCGCACTAGTTTGATTCTGTGGGATATAGAAATATCCTTATCTTCAATACAAACGTCGACGATTGAGCCAATATTTTTAACAATTTCATTTGTGTCTTCACTTGATGAAGTGGGAACTCCTCTGATTTCCAGGCAATCTCGCCTTATATACTGTTCTTGTTCGTCAAGTGCCGTTTTCATTTGGTTGAGAGCATTTGACACACTGGAGCTCTCTTGCCTGAGAAAGTGATTTTCCTTTGCTAACTCGACGTTTGTCTTTTCCAGTGCAGCAATTTTCTTTTTCATGTCGTCAAAGCTTTTCGAGATAAAATCCATCGAGGTTTGTAGAGGCTCAAGCTTCGTGTCTAACAACGAGGCGAGCTTAGTGTCAAACATATCATCTAAAGCTGACTTGATAGCATCTTTCAGCTTCGCTTGATCAATCGCCATTGCTAAAGTTCATCAACTTACACTGGTACCATACTAAATAGCTAGGTAGAAAACTGATAAATTGAAGAAAAACACAAACTTTTCGGGACCGGCTAAAAAGCCGCCATGACAGCATGACAACCGCTGATCTCTGTTTCAAATCAAAAAGACATTCAAAACTACGATGGATTCACATGCATGTGTTTGATAATAAAATACGCACAACCGACCTAATTTTCGTGTTCGTTCACCTTATTTCCTCTGCCTTATTTGTGTACCTTCTACAATATGACCCTTATTTAGGCTGCTAAATGCAGCCGAAATATTGGTTCTCGGGTAAAAAAAACATCTGTTTGTCTTCATTTTTGAGTACTATACAGAGTACTCAAAGTGCTCGAAATATAGGTGTCAGACAAAAATAGTAATGGCCGATAAATACGCCCTAACTACAAAGGCACTCAGAGGGTTTTTTTTCATAAGAGGAGGAAATCATTTGGCCGTATAGTAATCGGAAAAATGATTTAAAACAATTGAACACACGGTGATCTTTGTTTGAAACCAAAATGGCATTATTCATGTTTTAGGTCCCATGAACGCAGAGACTAAAAATCAATTTTCCCTAGTCAAAATTAGGTTTGAAGCATAATATTATAGCCTTTTTAAAGGACTTTTTTTAGCGTATTTAACACTGTTCTTTTTGTGATTTTTTCCTCGCTGCCGGTTATAATTGGGTCTTCTCTCACAATTTTAGCAGGACTTTGACATTTTCCGTCATTGCTTATTGTATTCTATTTTTTTTTAAATTTTATTGTCACATACACAAACGTATACATTGCATTATCAGTAATATAAATTGCATTACGATAACATACAAGTGCTAGATTCATTACGTACAAAACTGTTATAGTTGAGATAAAGTTCAACAAAAGTGCTCATTAGATATTCTAAAGAAGGGAGAAAAAAGAATGCACAAAAAGCAACGATAAAGAAGCTAAGTTGTTGAAATACACTTACAATTTCTCCAAATGGTATTTCATTGATATTTGGTTGACAACGTCAGAGAGTGTAAATAATTTAATTCGCAGTTTGCATGAATAAATATAAAATGACATAAAGAGCAGTGTGTAATTCAGTTGTTCGATTCTTTTGTTGAGGGACGTACTGGGGTTGGACTCATTCGTAGAGGTGAACCAATTGAATACATTTTGCTCGAAAGATTGTGTAAAACGGCAGGGGATGAATGTGTGATCGACGGAATCTTCTTCTCCACAATATAAACAGTCACTCTCTTGTTTGATTCCAAAGCGACATAGTTCCTTTTTGGTTATGACAATTCTGTGTAGAGATTTGAATTGAAATTCTTTTAACTCTTTTTCTCCACAGTCAAATACTCTTAACTGCCTTAAAAATAGTACGCCATTCGTGCGTAATTCTACTTCAAATTCCCTGTTCCATTTTTTGGGCCCAGATGGCAATGTCTGGTGGCTTTGTTTGTTTGAAATCCAGTAAAAGTCCTTTGCTTTAGCTTTCCCTAAATTTAACTCATGATCGCTTGCCAGTAGGAATATTGGTAATTCTGAAGATAAATGTCCTCTGGAAGGTCGTCCATGCTTCTTGCTTTAGACAGAAGGTAATTAGGGATAGCGCTTACTACTTGATAGAAGTTCAAGATATTAGTTTGACAGTTATATTTTCTTTGGAATTCTTGGAAAGAAAGAAATTACCCATTATCCTTTAGGAGATCCTTTATAGAAATGATCCCTTTTGAAAACCACTCCTTTATAAAAAGGGTCTTCTCCCTGTTATCTCTTAAATGGTCAGATTTAGCTGATGATGTAAATATTCATGAATTGATACAGTAATATATACCTGAGTGTTATTTCAACATATATATGTTATGTTATGTGTGTGTGTGTGTGTGTGTGTGTGTTTCTTTTCTTTACATGTCGTAGTCCAAATAATTATGTACTTATGTCTACATAAGGTAAACTTAGTGTGTAACTTAGCTTAAATGCCCATTTAGTTTACCATATTTAGAAATCTTGGGCTGCTGTAATTCTGCAGCTAACATGACAGTGGCCAACTCGAAAGCTGTCGGTCCTTTGGCCTCTGTGCACATACCTCCTAAAACTGTGATTTTCTTTTACGCTTTTTTATAGTAAAGAGTTGTTAATGTGTTGTAAACAATAATTATCAATGCCAATGCTGTAAACAGTGTGAAATAAAGTTGAATTGAATTGAAATTGAGTTAGAATTGCTCGATTGTTGAATATAAATGTTTCCTCTTATTCTGCAAGTTTTTATCGAGATTTAATATCGCTAAAGAAAGATAATATATCTTTGTGAAAATGGATAATTTGAAATCTAAATATCTTGTGTCATAGTTACATCTCCAAAAAAAAGTTAAGACCTACAAGCCTGGGTGGGGGGTCGTGGTTGACTGAGACAAACCAGCGAAGTGCTTACTTGTGAGGTTTACGAAAGAGGCATCAGTGAGGCGGCGTTTGCGTGTGTAAGTCGAAAGCTTCAGTGACAAGCCAGTGTGCTTTTTTTTGTGAGTTGTGCAAGTAAAGTAACAGTGACAAGCGAATTAGATTGTGAACTGTACAACGGACGAACCCTTGACAAGCCAGCGACGTACTTTGTGAGTTGCACAACGGGCATGAAGTATCGGAGTCAAGTCGGAGAAATGGTTTGCAGGTTGTAGAACTTAAAAATTCTGCAAAAAGCCAGCAAAATAGTTTTATAACTCTAGAACGGAAGAGGTTTGTGATTTGCAAGCCTGAAGTATTTGGGAAAAGTCAGCAAAATAGTTTAGTAGCCGTGGAAGTGCTGAAATATCTGCGACAAACCAGGAGTTCATTCACGAGTTCCAGGCCACCAGTGCAACCATGACAATTCAGCGAACCAGCAGATAAACAAGTTAGTTTCTAAAGAAACTGTGGTGTTGTGTCGGAAGTGGTGGGCAACACTGAGTTGATAAGGTAAATTGGCCACCGTAGAGACATTGAAAGCTGCCGTTTCGAGCGTTTGCTCTTCGTCAGAGCGAAGCTACGTTTTGCACTCCTTCCCTTTTGAGTCATTGCTAATACTAAATAGAACCTATTATTAAAAACTGGACTAGGTATATTGGATTTCTAGCATTTTGATTGGCTCAAAGGAGATAGGCTATCAGCTCATATACCTGCTGTGAACTGCTGCTGTGGTCAATGAACACTCAACAACAAAGTGAGCTGAAAGATTTTTCCCCGTGAGCAACCAGGCGAGAGAAATGGACTAGAAAAATCCCCCTGGGGCGAATTTAAATTAAGCAGAAATCCCAGCAGTATCACTAAGACACAAATTAAAATTCTTCTGCAGTGCATGACCTAGGACTTGCCTTAGGACGACAAAAAACTGTGTACAAATAGAAATTTAAGCATTTAGCGTTGTGTTTACAATTATTACGTCGATCATAAACATTTTACAAACGGTAGGTTTTGTCAGGAAGGCTTTCCACTCCGAAACATCAAGACAAGACATAAAATAAAACACAGTAAAATGGGAGAGAAGCAATTAATAAAAACTGTCACAAATTCATGGCAAGTCAGTACGAAAATCAAGATGCAATCCAAACAAGTAAGCTTACTGAACAAACTACCAAGAAAAAAAGAAAGGGTGACATTTTTTCGGCTATACCACGCAAAATTGACACTGGTTTACCCGCACTCATTTGTAGCTCTGTGCTCCAAAAGCTCCAAATATTTAGATACAAATCGGGGGCCATGAAAAATGAGATGAATCGGTTTCCCAGTTGTTTTCGCCATTCCGTCCGCAACCTCTAAACTGAGAAAAACTGCGTTTTGTGCTTTGCGTTTAACAAACTAAGGTGGTGAATTCTGACGTTCCCCACAACAGCTATCTTGTTTCTGAGCTGCATAGAAATTACCTGTTCAAGTTTAAATTCTGTCTTCAGTTCGATCAAACAGGCACATGTCGACATATGATGGCGCCTTTGGGCGAACGGATATCGATTACAAACTTGTTCGGTTCAACTCCCGCAGCTAATATGGTAAAATCGTACAGCTTCAGTCCGCTTTGAACGATGATTACAACAACGTTTCAAGAAAAATCAAATAAGTAACACATTTCAGAGCCAATAATTAGTAGATTTTTCTCCCAACACTTGTGCACGTCGTTCACATCGGAGCAGTTTCATCGATTCATTCAGCTTTAGAAAGAAACGCTGCAACACTTCGCAAAGTTTTGGCGCCTTTTTCGCTGAGTCATGTGACCCATTCTTGTTCACTTTTTATCACTTTTCTCCTTTTTTCCTTTCTTTATTGGTTTCATAACAATTATGGAGGTTGAGTTTTTAATAAAACAATTATTCTACTCGGGCTTTCGGGATATCGAATGATTATTACCAACTCGGCGCTACGCGCCTCGTTGGTTATCTATCATTCGATATCCAGCGCGCCGTCGTAGAATAATTGTTAAATATAATCTCCATCAACTTGTCAAGTGTTTGGCAAAGCCTAGTTTTTAGCAGGCTGAAACGATTGTTGTTAAGAAATAGCTCAGCAGTCACAGACAAAATTGGATTTCAACGTCAAATATGTTAAAAGACTTTCCAAAAGACACCAATGTTAGTAAATGGCTTTAGCGTGCACGTGTGAGCAGATACTCTAAAACGCTGTAAAATGTATCCTCGACATTATAACCCAACTTCGCTGAGGTATGAAACCAGTGGCAACCATATTTTGACTCTAGATGTAGACCAACTCTTAAATTGCGACCACGCTCGTCTTTGAAACTTGGTTCTGTCAAGTTCGAAAGGTCGGTTTTGTTTGAAACAACTACAACTGGTTTATTGCAATCTTCCGTTGCAGCATCATGATTGCTTTCGCGCATTTCGTCCATGTAACGTTCGAGCCTTGTAAAGGAATCTGGTCGATCCATGGAATACACCAACACCAGGGCGTCTGCTTTTTCCATATCAACTCGTCTCATGGCTGGAAATTCATACGTTCCTGAAGTATCGATAATTTGAAGCTTGCATGTCTTGTTCTTGAAGGCTACATGCTTCACATGGAAATCTTCTACCGTGGGCACATGTTCAGGATTAAATTTTATGCCTAGAAAACGGTTGACAAGAGAGGTCTTACCAACGCCAGAGTCGCCAAATATGGCCACCGTTAACTTCTGCAAATACTCGTTTGCGTTTGCCTTTTCTCCTTTACCTTCAGGCATGATTAGGTCTTTTAGAACTTGCTCTAAAATCTGTTTTGAGGCCTCCTTAACAAAGTCTTAATAGAGTTTTGGTGTTTCTTGGTGACCTTTTTGTCCATATATGGATTCGCAGCCGACATATAGGTTCACTGGTAAAAAAAAAATTAATATATAGTCTCCCTGAAGAAGAGCACTCAATGTGCTCGAAATATAGGTGTCCGACAAAAATAGTAACAGCAGAAAAATACGCTCTAACGACAAAAGGCACTCAAAAGTGTTTTTTAAGAGGCGGAAATCATTTGGCCGTATAATATGCGGTCATATTATGTAAAACAATTGAACACACGATGATCTTTATTTAAAAACAAAAGGGCATTCAAAACAACGATGGACTTGTATGTTTGAGAATAAAATGTGTACAAAAAAATTTGATTGATCTACCATCACCAAAACTTGCTTAATACTCACATTCTTTAATCTTATTTGTATACTTTCTTATATATATTTTTCTTGTTATTAAATCTCCTGCCATAAACATTACAGGTACGATATCTAAAATTCTGATAAGTTAAAATGTAAACGAAAAATTTCAGATTATTATTTTTTAATTTATAGTCTCCCTGAAGAAGAGCACTCAATGTGCTCGAAATATAGGTGTCAGACAAAAATAGTAACAGCAGAAAAATACGCTCTAACGACAAAAGGCACTCAAAAGTGTTTTTTAAGAGGCGGAAATCATTTGGCCGTATAATATGCGGTCATATTATGCAAAACAATTGAACACACGGTGATCTTTGTTTAAAAACAAAAGGGCATGTTTTTGTTTTTTCCGAACTCAGTGTTTTTAAAGCGGACCATCAATTAACTAAAACAATTAAAAGTCTTAAGAGGGGATGTCCACTAACATCGAGCGAGTGGTGGGACAGGATGAAAAATAAACTTCCCTTATAAATTTTGCACGGATACCCTATGGTAATCTAAGAAGCGTGGCGGAATGTTTTTCTTGAAAAATTTTTTTTAAGCCCGAAAAAAAAATTTAACACGTTTACGCCACACGTGTCCTGTACTGAAACACACGAAATAAACGTGTATCATACCTTCTCGCAAACTTTGCTCTGTTTGATTCGCACCCCAGAAACCCCCATTTTAAGTGTGGAAGATTGCTTTTGAAGTGTGTATGAAGTAATTGAGTCCTGTTTTAGATCTGTGAATTAAGTTTCAAGGTCATGGCGAGCTGCTGAAAATCATTAAAATGCGCTTGCTTTGAATTCTCAATTTGGCACAGTTTTTCAAGAGAAAGTTTCCCTCCCCGGTAAAACACCAAATCACTTGAAATTCAGAATTCTTGAAAGACGAAATACCATTCTAAAATCAGGTTTAAAAATTAGTTTCGGGCTTTTTATCAGCGCCGAGTACAAACGCTCTCAAAATCCCGATAATCACAACATTAACCTGTCAACCAGTACAAACAATAGGCTCGTGCCTCCGACCGAATAGCCGAAAACTTGGAATTTTTTTCTTGTTTCCTTTGGTATTTGGATCAGAAGTACAGGATAAAATTCATATCTAGCTCACCTTGAGTAAGATTTTGTCTAAATGCCAGGTTTTGTCAAGTTTTAGGTGTACTGTCAAAGGGCCATCTTGACGCGTGGAATCGACCGTTATCTCCTGGTATCTCCAGACTGACTTTCAACTAATGAATAACGACTCCGCCATCACATTCACATCCCTTAACGAATGGCAAATAAATTTTTAAGATCTCTTAGTGTTAATTCCCTGAAGAAACTAAATAACTGTGACTTTGCAGTGATCTCCACATTCATCTCAGAAACCGCACTGTTATTATGGTCTGATTTAACTAAATTTGTCTGTCACGCAACGGGTTCTGGTCAAGTCACAGGATAGGTTTTGGTGATCGGATTGCAAAAATGGAGGAAAAAATCGAAAGATTAGGACGTCTGAAATAACGTAAGCTATGAAAGAAATTGTGCAAGATAGAAGGCGATATAAATAGTGATGGCGTTTGTTTCAGCAACTCAACCGGAATGACCGTTTCCCTTTTTCATCCCAGATGCCGGACTACCTCAACGTAAAAACAAACCGCAGAGATAGCTGAATGTTTTCCATGATTTAAACTAAAGCACATCGAAGGTTAACAGAGAAAGCATCCATTTGCTTTTTTACAAGTTCCCTGAAAATTTTAAGTTCACTTTTCTCCATAACCGTGAGTTTTCAATTCGTAGCACTTGGCTACAACTTCTGTTTGGTGTCATGTTACACCCCCGAAGTTATGCCTGAAATATCTTTTGACTAGTAAAATAGAGTGATACTACATATGACGGGACTATTCACCACACAATTCTGACCTGTGCAAAACAAGTTGCAGATTACATAGATGTACATTTTGTGACGCTCTTGCGGAAGGAAAAAATTTTCACGTGTTCACTAGAAGGAGAAAGTATTAGCTTCCGATAATCTAAAATAGCAAACATCGATATATCTTTTTTATATCTTACTGCAGAGTTCGACTTTTCAAGACGCGAATATTCCCTAGCGTGAATGAATTTTGGGATATTCTTCCCACAGCCTAATTAATTTCATGGTGAAGGATTTCAATATTATTTGCAAGTCATCAGTGTTGCGTCGAAGAAGGCGCCTCGAGAAGCTGCCACTTGCGGAAATAATTTTCTTATTGGAAATCGGGCGTGTGAGAATTTCAGGTGCGACGTTATTGGAAACTAGACAAAATGTTTTAAGTGCGGATCGGCTTTGAGTAAATGTTCAAAAACTGATCATTTGCGTAAAAAAAAAAAAACAGAAAAAAAAAAGGAAAACGCCAGATTTAACTGACACAGTAGTTGTAGAGCGCTTACTCTATATTTCACCATTGTAAAAGGACAGGGTTCTTTGGAGTTCTCGCAGTCAGGACTTCTGTCACCAAGTGCAATAGCCAATCAAACCATAATCTCCCTTGGCTGCGAATAGAGGTCACTTATTCTTTTCAGAAACTAGTTGCAGGCGTTTGCGCCTCTTACAAGCGATATGAGCGAGCAGTTGCTGTTCCAGTTGCAAAAAAAGACTTTTCGGGTCACACTTGCAGTGTTGGAATCAGCGATATCCACTCAGAAGTTGAGCTTCGTTGATTTTCTTTTAGCACGTGCAATAGTGTTCTAAACATGGACCATTTGCCTAGCCCATCCCTCTGGGAATAGCGCAGAGTGAACTAATCGACGTTGGTCATGTTGAGTTCTACCAGGGCTGTCTAAGTATGCCTCGAACGGGAAAGTGAGAAAAGCAGACCGTGTAATTTGGCAAGGCGGAGTCCAAAGCTATTTTGCAACAAATCGGTGTCTTCCTTCCAGTGGGCTCTGGTAAGTACACTTTTTCTCATATCCACTTTCGTGCATTCCTCGCTGTGATGGCAGACGTCATTAAGCAGATTAACACTACTATACCAGCCTTGAAGGCAGTCAGCTTCCGGCAAGACAGCGTTGGCTGCTATCACTGTAGGGCCTGCAGGGCCACCATAGTTTGCGCAGGAGTACTAGGAGTAGAGCTGGGCGTGGTATTTAAACTCCTGACTCCCTTCCCTCCCTGGGAGGGGAGGGAGCCTGCGACCGCAAGGCCGCCGGAGACTAAGTCGGATACATTTACCCTCCTAAACTCCGGACACGATATGAAGATCCTGGTGGAGAACCATCCTTAAGGACGGTGCCTCCTTTTGTTACTGCGCATACGTTTCGAGCATCTCAGGATGTTCGGGTTTCTTAAGGAATTGCCTCCTAATAAAACAACGTTTTTGCGCGGTTTATGACTATGTGGAAAAAGCAGATCTTAGCAAGGGCTATCAGAACCCAAAAAGAAAATTGGGGGTAACTACGCATTTTTCAGAGATAACTGAGCTTAAATTTGGAAAGAAATTGCCATACATTCTTTGTATTTTAACGCTTTTTGAGAATTATGGTTGCTTAATTATCTCTGAAAAATGCTTGGTTACCCACATTTTTCTTTTTGGATTCCAATAACCCTTGCTAAGACCTACTTTTTCCCCATAGTCGTAACCTTTGCAAAAATACCTCTGTATTAGGAGGCAAGGCCCTTAAGTGTCACCCGGTGCACATCCATTGCAAGCCCTTTAGTGGCCACTTGGAAGATCAATGGTGTGAGCATGCTCTCGAATATATAGTTTTCGAGAGAAGGAATCCATCCGTGTATGAAGAGCATATGGCGTGGGACCTATAAGACCAATATCTGCGCTGAAATCTAAGGCCCTGTCATCAGATGGTCTACCGTCCATAGCAGTGCTCCAAGCGAAACCGAGCTCGTTCTTCTCAACCGTGAGAGGGCGGAGAAATATCGCACAACCAACTGTCACCTGACAAACAAGGGGGTTAGTTTCTAGAGAAACTGGGGTGCTGCATAGGTGGGGAAGCGAAACACAAAACTTTGTATTTATCAACTGAGTTGATAAGGTAAATTGAGCCACCGTGAAGAGATTGAAAGCTAACGTTTCGAGCGTTAGCCATTCGTCACAAGTATGGTTCTCCACCTTCGTCACCTGCACTGCCTGAACATTAGGACTCCTTGTCATGATGAGTTTCAACATGAGTTGAGCTTCAAACTCAACTTAATTTTGAGTTTAATGTATAAAAATGTGATCCGCTAGGTTTGCCATAAAATGGTTTCACAAGCATATAAAGAACGAAAAGGACGGTTCCGGCACCCCCTGGTTTGTGCTTGAGTAAACTCAACAAACATTTTTACATTCTTACTTCTGCCTTGACCAATATTTTAAGACCAATACATAGAGACCTAATAATAAATTCTTTTTCAAAGCCCTAGTAACAGGCAAGGTTTTGGCAAGGCTTCACTGCGTCTAATGATACTGATAAATACATAAATACCGTAAACGGCCGCTTATAAGCCCCCCCCCCCCCCGGTTATAGGCCCATCTACCTGTAAACAAAAAAATACATCCGGTTATAAGCTCCCTCGGATTAAGTACCTCTCTAGTCTTCCCTGTTTCCTTAATATTATGCACTCTCACAGAACACTGCGAAGATGAACTCTGAGCTTCTGTTTTGTTACTTTCCGGTTACGTTCCTGTTGTTACAGCTTTGATTTTGTTGTTAAAATTGAAATGAATTAGATTTATTATGACGTTTCAAAGGTTAATTAAAACTGGTAAATTAAAAACGTATTTCGATCAACATTGCTTTGGCTCATTTCGAACTTTTTAAGCCTCCTCACCCCCCGGATATAGGCCCCTCCGTTTATAAGCCCACCCAAAACTAAGCCCAGGGCTTATTAGTGGCAGTTTACGGTAATAGGTCCTTGGGTCCACAGGTTTTCAAAGTTCTCATTGCTTTGTATTTGTTTGTTTGTTTTTTGCTTGCTTGTTTTTTTTTTGTTGTTGTTGTTGTTGTTTCCCGTGCATTTTTTCCCCCTCCAAGGTCAAACCAAGTGCGTTACATTTTGTTGCGTGACTCAAACTAAAAAGGCTTGTGAACTTTCGGCAAGAAATTATCGTTTTCGAAATTTTGCAACGAACACAGAAAAGACGTCTTATAGGAGAAAACTTTTTTGAAGTTCAAATAAGGCAAAATTATTTTATTTCTGAAGGTTCTTAATTTTAACAAAAGGAGGCGCGATGGAAATAAGTCATTTGGGTTGATTGCCAATACGCGATGCTTCAGTGATGTTGTTGGCCAGGGACGCCAAGATGGTTACTATGAATGAGTACGCACAGAACCTGATATTTAGACAATACCATATTCAGGTGAGCTAGACATTACCTTTCCGCTGTAGATTACAACCGAATACCAACCAAAATAGAAGAGATGTCCACATTCTCGGTTATTTGGTCGGAGGTATGTGCCAATTCCTGACGTGTTGATGTTGTAATTATCGGGATTTTGATAGCGTTTGTACTCAGCGCTGATAAAAAGCCCGAAACTAATTTTTAAACCTGGTTTAAGAGCGGCACTTCCTCTTTCAAGAATTCTGAACTTCAAGTGATTCGGTGTTTTAACGGGGAGGGAAACTATCTCTTGAAAAAATGCGCCAAATTGAGAATTCAAAGGAAGCGAATTTTAGTGGTTTTCAGCAGCCTGCCATGACCTTGAAAATTAATCCACAAAAGTATAATTTGACTCAAATTACTTGTAAACTCTTCAACAACAAATTCTAAGCTGAAAATATTATTGTTCCATGACGCGAATTAAACAGAGCGAAGTTTACGAGAAGGTATGATTCGCGTTTATTCGGGGTGTTTGTAGAGACACGGAGTGCGGTAACGGTTTATTAATTTTTCGGAGGTTTAAAAATAGTTTCTCAACAAAAAATGCCACCACGTTTCTCGAGCTACCATAAGGTATCTCTGGGCGAAAAACGGAGAATTTTGATTTTTCATCATGTGCCACATATTTTCGATTTCGCTCGGTGGACATTGCCTCTTAATATGTTTTAATATGGAATCACAGCATCCTTCAGCATTTTTCTGCCCTCCTTTCCGAAAATATTGCGAGAAATATTCAGAATTTTGTGACTTGCTAACTTAAAGCATTTATTCTTTGGATCGTTGTCAGAGCTGACAATTTGTCACTGAGCGATGAGGAACTGAAGCAATGTCGGATGATATTGATGATATTGACCATATTTAATTGGCCTTTCAGACTAAAATCGGGTTGAAGACCGATTTATCTGATATTATTATAACACACTAAAAAGTGAACCATAGATTTAACAGCTGATTAAAATTTAGTGACTTATAGTCCTACATGCAGGCGTCCGAACACGACCCAGAACAGAAAGGGCCCTTTTCTGTGTGCTAGTAGTGAAATCGTCCTGAATTCATCTACTAAATTTCTGATTTTAGTAAAATAAAAGACATAAGTTAGCTCCTGTGACCGATATATATAATTTCGACGTATAAGCTTCTAAACGCATAAGATTCTAAACGCAACTTCGGGCGCGACAAGCTACAGGCCCGGACGTTTTCAGAAAAATTCGAGAAACGGACGCTAGACCATTAAGTGAACATGTATATCTCATTCGCTGGGCTTATGACATCACTCACGTGAGTGCAAAGTTTCTTTAAAGAAGAATTTATCTTCCCCAATTGAGAAATGTATAGACTACTTGGGGACGGTCAATAATTTCCATGCATTTACAAGTTTACGAGCACACTATAAAGATAGAAAAAGTCAGTATTTATTCCACAATGAACTCCAAGCAAGTTGCTTTCCGAATTGCAGTAACCTCAATTTTTTTTAGGAAAACAAAAGGTTCCCAAGAGAAAATCACAAAAAAACATTTCAATCATTATATAAAATTTCCAGTAAATTCATAAATTCTTAACGTAAGATTTAAAAGCAAAATTTGTTTCCACAAAGTATTTAAATAGTAGCTAGGACAAGATGGTCAAATTACTCGTCAGAAAAAAAGCCACGTTTTGCACTCCTTCCCTTATAAGTCATTGTTAATACTAACCCCACATAAATTCCATCAGCGTGTCAGGAGTTTGGCAAAGTGTAGTTTTTAGCAAGGTGACACGAGTGTTGAACAATACTTAAAAATGAAAAGTCTAATTCCTAAAATCAAAGTATACTAAATTCATAATTAAATTTGCTCAACAGTCAAAAAATAAATTGGATTTCAACGTCATTAAAAGATTTTTCAAAATACTTCTCAAACTAGCCTGTTCCAGGCGTTCAGATAGTGGAGGGCGAGCGAAAAATAAAGCGAGCGAAAGAGCGGGAAAAAACGAGGGGAGACTGGGGGAGAGGACGAGGGAACGCCTGTGAAATTATATTTAAAAAGCCCATGCCGCCCACTTTAGACCACCGACAGCGGCAGAGAAACATGAACCCAGGGCCAGGTCAAAGTACACAAGAAAGTTATGTAATTATGCTCACCAAAATAGGTTTCACCCGTGTTTGAAGCGTTGGGAAAAGTACTGGTGATGCTTTAAGAAATCTGACATGCCGAATGAACATTGCAAAATTTTCTGCGATACGGAAACGCAAATGTCATCTCCACTACTGGACCAATACAGGTAACGAGAATCACAGACGACTTTATGTACACATCGGTTTATCAAATTGATGAATAGAAAGCTTTTCACTCTGTGACGGAATAAACTTCGTCGTCTTCATCGATTGCGATGGCTACAATATGTTTGTTGTTGTTCTTTTCTCCATTCCTTCGACAGCAGGCTTTCAGGACTTTCATAAACAATCTAGCCGATCCATTTTTCCTCCTTCTTCTGCGTCTTCTCCGATAGCCAGCGCTCTAATTCCGATGCTTTGAAGCTGTTTTACTTGGTCTTTCATGGTTACGACAAGCGGAGTGACCACAATTTAATATCTTAGAAACAGCGTTTCTTTGCAATGCGTTGATTATAACCTTGGGAAAAGTTGAAAGATCAAGCTATTTCCAAATCCTGTTGGAAGAATAGCGATGAGACCTCTTCCCAGAAACAGGTTTCGAAGACAATCTTTTTATTCCATTTGTCAAGTATCCACATTTGTTAAATAGTTAAGCGCTTGCCGTAAACAGATAATTAACCGTGCGTGACTCGATGGAAGATAACCTTCACACGGGCACGCCATATCGCATTTCTTGTCTGCGTCAACAACCCTTTGGTGTTGACAGGAGGTGTCAAATTTGGCCAATCAGAGGGTATACCAGATTCTGGTATACCGTCATGAGCTTTTTAAGATTAATTTCACAGGCGTTCCGCCGTCCTCTCCCCCAGTCTACCCTCGTTTTTCCCGCTCTTTCGCTCGCTTTATTTTTCGCTCGCGCTCCACTATCTGAACGCCTGGAACAGGCTATTCTCAAACTCATTAATTATGCACGAGGTAATAAACGAAATGCCTGGCCCCATCTGGGTCACATGGATGCCCCTTTATACCCCGGTAAAGAACAGATGAAATCAAGCGTGTATTGGATATCCAAACACACGTAGTGGGATATCCAAACACGTGTGTTTGAAAATCAATTAGCAAAAACAATGCAGTGCTTGAACAAATGTTTATTACCTTCCATGATAGATTATTGTTTGCAGTTAGCATTTACGTTTACATTGCAGTTCATGAGATTTACGTTTACAGAATAATTCGTGAACATTGCTAAACACTATGGACCTGATTAGAAATCGATAAAAAATCGATTTACCTGAGACTTGCTGGGAACTGCTTCAACTGTTCTTCAAGTCTTCGCACTGGGTGAAGGCAATCTTTGAATTCAGTCATGCGCATCCCGGCTTGATAACAGCACATTTTATGACTCGCTTCACTTGCCACTTCTTGACTTACCTTCCTGAAGTTTACTTTTAGGCCTGCACAGGGCCAGTAAGGATTTTTTGTCTCTACAACTTTCTTGTAGTCGAAACAGGATGATTGCGAAGGTAGTTCTGTCGCGATTGAAAGCTATTGAAAAGGACGCCAATGCAAATATTAGCATTGCCATAAATGGTTTGCGAAAAAACGTGGCATTTTTGCCAGCATTGCAAACAACCAACGTCGTGCTAATCACAAGCTTTTGCTCACAAAAGCAAACAAATTTTGCTTGTCAGTAAAGTGTTAATTGTCTGTTGTTTATTACACGCGACTGAGAAGTCATATCAACCACTCGGGCTTCGTGTTTCATCAGGGTATCCAAACACCTCGAAACAATAAAAGCAACCGGCCTGCAGCCTCGTGCTTTCATCAGTTTCTCGGTGTTTGGATACCCTGATGAAACACTCGCCCTCGTTGTTAATGTATTACATGAATGATATTGCATGTCCTCAGTAAAATGAACCAGTATTCAGAAGACACCTCTATTAAGCGGGCACTAGCAAGAGTCCCATTAGGGACTTTCATACCGGGAAGTCTGGCTACTAGTTAAGCGGCTTGTAGGGACAAAAGTATCAAATATGGCGGCCATCTGTGAGAAAGCGTGACCGTCATGGTGAAGTGGTTTTGCTGCTCAGCGTTTTGTAACAACAACTTTCGAACCCGAAACTCGAAAGGGGAACCCTTTAAGTTTTATCGTCTGCCCCGTGACCCTAAGGTTCAAGTTGCGTACACGAGGATTCTTCAAACGTCGGGTATAAACTGGCATTCTGGTCATATCTTTGCTGAACATTGGAGCCGTGGATGCAGAAAACGTGTGAGTTCTGATTTACCTGACATTCCTGTTCTAGCCTCCCAACTTTCGCCTTATTTTAATAAGGCGAAAGCTCAACTGAAGAAGAAAACAACAAAGGCTGACAAACTTAAAGTACGTCAGCTCGAAAGGAAATTCTTCCTGCCCAAGGGGATGTCTGGCAATTCTAGAAAACGAAAAGCTCCAGCAGAAAGAGACAATTTTCAACCGGCTGCAAAAAAGGCAAAGGACTTATCTAAACGACAGTTATCCACTTGTTTGCGTGCTTCAGAAGAAGATAAGCAGAAGTTAGCGGAGTAGCTGACCAATGTTCAGGACATGGTTAAAAAACTTAGGACTGAAAATCTTAGTTTAAAAATTAAAATGCGAAACATTGAAAAAATCCAGCAAAAGACTACTAAACGGAATGAAGAACTGAAAATTACTATAAAATGCTACAACAAGAGCAATTAATCTACTCCACCTCATTAAGAAACCAAATACATTTAAGTACTTGTGTGGATTATCTGTTGAACAATTCAATATTCTTTGGAACTGTGTGCGGCCTTGTTGTCATGTGATTATCTATCCTGATTGCAAAGGTAATGGGGAGAGAACTCTAGATAAAGCTACAGAGCTTTTAGCAGTTCTTACAATCTGTAGACATTCTCTCCATCAGGGTGTGATGGCTTATATGCTCAAGGTACTAGAGAGCACAGTTCAACGCACATTCGTTGCATGGATAGTTTTCCTAGAAACAATCTTCAATTGTATTGACCTTAAGCCCGAAGCAGGTTTTTTCTAAAGAAAATGCCAGACATTTTCGTAAAGACTGGCCAGGGACTCACAGACATGATCATCGATTGGGGGCATTGTCAGATTGACAATATGACACAATACCTGCCAGGTGGAGAATGATAAGTCCATTCGTTGAACAGGCCAAACAGCATTCAAAATAGACCATTCTCTTACTCGCACAAAGATCTTGAACGGCAAACCCTCTGTCTGCCATTAGTTCATGTTCTGGTTGAATCCAGTGGATAACCCCGACTTTTCAGTGATGTTGTTATCTGATATAGAACCTGGGTGGATATCACTGAAAAGAAGACCCATCCCATGTGGTACAATTCCTATGAGTGCTATGCCTGTTATGGTATTCTTGTAATTGGAAAACATGAGAGAATTCAAATCAAGATTTGACACATGTTGAAATTTGAATTCAGTACTATTGGTCCCAGAGAAAACAAATAAAAGTAGATGGTTTGTAAATCCAAGTAGTGGCTTTATTAAACACAACTGTTACAAAAGTTAAATAAGACAGTCAAAGTGAGTTTTATTTGACTTTACTTTGAGAACTCAACCCTAGGAACTGACTTTACTACTGTATTTATGTAGGACCTTAGGGGTTTGAAACTTGCAAAGTCTGGAATACGTCCAGCCACATTTTCTCCTAAACGTTTGTAGTAGTTATTTTCTGAATGTGACCACTTAAACAAAGGTTTGTCATATAAAATACTGTTTGTGATGTCCTTCATAACTGACATTAAAACATTGTCTGTCTTGACAAGGAAAAATGATGATTGTTGTGTTTCAGGGTGATATGATTCTAAAATACAATAAGGGGCACCAGTACACACCATTTCTAACTGAGGCTGGATATAGTAACTTGGCATCTGTTTCAGTGATGAAAGTGGCCGCTCAGTTTTAGCTGGTTTTGTTTTGACTTCCAAAATAAAAGGAGATGCAGCCAGTGCATCTGGACTAGCACCATAATTTGAATCACTTGGATCCTCAAAGAAACCACAGGTTTCAGTTTTACTGTTGGACAAATGGAAAAATACTGATATTGCTTCCTTCTCATATTTGTGACCCCCCTTGAAATTCTCAAAGTTTGTTTTAAGAACATCACTTTCTTCGAAACCTTGTTTAACCACTTTCCAGTATTTGGCCGCTGCAACTTTGCGTTCCATTGCCCTCAACTACATAAAGCGGAAAGATCAAACACCACCAAAAGCTTTACTGAGAGCGATCAGTCAGTTGAAAAAGAGAGATGACATCATTATTACCCGTTCGGATAAAGGTTCAGGAATTGTAGTGATGGATAAAGCGGATTACGTCCATCTGCTGAAAGAGGCATCCATCAATGATGAATCGAAATTCATACCTGTCCAGCTAGAAAGACCGAAAACAAGGGGAAGACCTCCAAAACATTATCACCCACTTAACCTCTATCGTCCAAAGGATCTTACCGAAACAGATCGCCCATTCAGTTATTCAAAAAGGTTCCAGACTTGCTCACCTGTACGGACTACCAAAGACGCACAAGAAACAGCTTGCCGTGCGCCCGATATTATCAGCGACAGGAACCTACAACTATAAACTTGCAAAATGGTTGGACGAGAAGTTAAAACCCCTTTCCATAAACGCCTCTACTGTCACAGACATCTTTACCTTTACTGAAGAAATTCAAGGCATGGAAATTAATGACCAGGACATTCTGGTGTCCTATGACGTGTCCTCGCTGTTCACGAATGTACCTGTTAATGAAACCATTGAACTCCTGGCAGAAAAAGCATTCAAGGATGATTGGTTTAACAGGGAGTACAACCTCAACATTACTAAACCTGACCTAATTGAGTTGCTTGGAATTGCCACCAAGAATCAGCTGTTTCAATTCCAGGGAAATTTGTACGAACAGATGGACGGTGTTGCCATGGGGTCTCCGCTCGGACCGCTTATGGCCAATACTTTCATGTGCGGCATCGAAGAGCAATTAGAAATCCAAAACAAGATGCCTGCATTTTACAAGCGTTACGTGGATGACACCCTCAGTAAAATGCCTGATGCTACAGCTGCCTCCGAATTCTTATCAACATTGAACGAAATCCACCCCTCTGTCAGTTTCACAATGGAACTGGAAGATAACAACAGACTTCCTTTCTTGGGAATGGAGGTTATCAAAAATGGATCCCAGCTGGACACGAAGGTCTACAAGAAACCGACAGATACTGAGCTTCTATTGCACTACCAAAGCCATGTTGATGTAAAATACAAGCACTCACTACCCAAAACAATGCTTAATCGCGCATTCAAGCTTTCCTCGAACTGGAAGCTTTTCCATCAAGAATGGGAACGTCTTAAAGAGACCTTCGCTCGTTTACAATATCCAGAATCCCTCATAGAAACCACTATCCGACAATTTGTCGAGGCGAAAGCAGCAGGCCCCTAGTCAGCAGGAAGTTCCCATTAGAGTCATTTTGCCATACAAGGACCAAAAAGCAGCCAACTCAGTACGCAGACAACTAAGTGATCTCAGCCGAAAGATAGACACAGAGATCCGTCCTGTTTACACCAGCAGAAAGATCAAAGACACAATTAAAGTGAAGGAACAGAAGCCGCCCATCGTAAACCAACAAAGCGCTGTGTATTATTTTAAATGTGATCTGTGCGATGCAGATTATGTCGGCTATTCGTGTCGGCACTTACACCAGCGCATCGAAGAACACAAAGGATCGGCTATCGGACGTCACATTAAAGAACAACATGGAAAGGAGCCAGATAACATCGAGAAGAATTTTAAGATTTTAAGGAAGTGCCAGGGCAAGCTTGACTGTTTAATTTTTGAGATGCTTTTTATTAGACTTCTGAAACCAAAGCTCAACAAACAGAGCGACTCGCTTCGCGCAAAATTATTTGTTTAGTTATTTTTAGGTATTTTTAGGTATTTTAACGTTCTTATTCCGGTCGCCTTATACGCTTTTAATTATATCTTTTACAGCTATGCATGCCATTTGCACAAAGTTATTTTTTAGCCACTTTTAGCCTTTTAGCCTTTTATTCTTATTGTCGATTGTTTGCATGTACATATTTTTAGCGCTCCTACTATATTTACACATGTAATTTTATTCTAACACCGAACTTGAAAATGACCGTTGAAAGGTCGAAACGTCGTTCATTACTCGAGTTAACTTTTATTGCAAAATCAACTTCAAAGAACTTGTTGATTCGAATAGTGAACTTCTCTTGTCCATATAAACCAAGGAGTGCAGGCAGTCTACTTCCAGTTATTTTGAATTTACCTTTATCTTTCCATTCATTGGTGTTCATGGTAATTTGGTCCACAAGGGCAAGGAGCCTTCAAATTGATATGTTTACTGTCAGTAAGGACCTCTTTTCTTGAAGCTGAGTTTCAATACTGGCAATGACTTGGTTATTCTCTTGACTGACTGCCTCATACAAAACTTCACTTGTCCCTGAGTCTGATGTTTGTTCCTTAACCTTCTGTTCACTTGCTTTAACAACATATTTAGAAGTTAGAGCTCTCTGAATGCTGTTTGCCACTAGATTCATCTTAGTTTGATTACAATCAACTTTCCTGACAAAATGATTCTTCACAGTAATCATGATTAACTAGAGCCTGAGATTTTCTTAAAGTGTACCTGTAATCTAAATGTTGATATAGGGATGTTGCTGGTCCTGAATAATTAAATTTTGAAGTACTGTGTACACATGATGTTCAAAAGGTTTTAAAGTCCTCGATTTTAGTGATTTCTCTTTTCATTTCCTCGCTCATTTTTTGAACATTGCATTTCATTGTGCAATTTTGGGGATCAGCCGCTTGAATGCCACCTCCTTTTCTTTCAGCATGTACAGCAGATTTAGCTTTTAACTCCCTCAGTGGTACCATTGGTATAGAACTCTTGTGTGAACATCGATACCATTTTTGTAGCTGTTCTGTACTTGTTAAAGCTAGTATTCTTTCTCCAGTTTCATGATAGTGTTTCAAGAAGAGAAGTAGTGCTAATACATGGCAACAGATTCCACTAAGGCCTACTGGACAACTACAGTGAGCTTTGCTGGGTATTCCATTTCAAACATAATAACTGTGGGGCGTTGCATGGACTCGTAAGACTTTTTTATCATAGCTTTAACGTAAACTTCTTGCCCATCAGCTAGAGTTTTAACATTGACAATTTTTCTACTTGTGAACATTTGTAACGCTTTCTTTTGCTGACCAGCACTGCCCTCTCGTTTCTTTGAAACATACTGAGTGAACATTTTACCATCGACCTTGGGAAGATCGTCGTTAGCTGCCCTCCATTTGGCTGTGGCTGGTGGAATTTCAAAGGAATCAAGACTACAAGGAAATACATAGGCTTTTTCTGACTTTGCTTTGAGTTTCTGGACTAGCCCTGGATACCTTGATAATCGATTTATCCTGATTGTTAGTTCTTGTTTTGAGCCAGATGTAGAGGCTCCGATATCTGCTAGCCACTTCACGCAGTTTTCCTTGTTATGTTCTACACCCTTCTCCACATTTCTTGAATTTCTTTCTCACCTGAACTTGAAAGCCTGTATTTTCTTAACTTTTACGTGGTGTTATCTATCTTCGAGGTCTAAATTCACATCAAAACGTTTATAAAACTATTGCACTTTTCGAAGGGCCGCCAAGTTATTGAATTTTCCCGCGAAATTTTGTCCCTACAAGCCGCTTAACTAGTACCCAGACTTCCCGGTATGAAAGTCCCTAATGGGTGTCCGCTTAAGACCGGTTTCACTGTATGACAATAGTGCTATCTTGACATCTCTTGTCTGCTTTAAATCAAAGCTTACTGGAAACGTACACCCGCAGTACCTTTTAGACAAACTTGTTTGACTTTTTTTATGTTGTCTATATCTTTAGCCATGTTCTACCAGTGTTAACTATACGTAAATGTTATATTGTAAAGAAAATATATTTTAAATATTATTGTAAATACTTCATGGTTTCCACACTCCCTGTTTTTTTTTCTACTTTTGTGTTTTTATTTAGTGAATTAAACTTGCAGTAGATATGAGCTATTACATATATTGTTTTTTTTTATAATTTTGTTTTTCATCTAGAAATGTCTTATCGACCACCCCCTTAAAGATAGAAGTCCGGATTGTGTTGCATGTGTGTATTTTCCAGGCCTTTGACTCCGTGCCAACAGTATATATGCCATCGCTGAGATGTACAGACAATTGGATCAGTGTGCCTGTTACACAACCCTCTACGACAGATGTCTACAGATAGTTAACGAACTATTTTCTTTTTATCTAAATCAGTCTTGTTAAGAACCTACAATAATATATAATAATAATAATAATAATAATAATAATAATATTTAACCAGGGAGCCCACTCGCCTTGGCGGTTTTCAAGAACATGCAATGACAAGTTAATGTTTAAGGCATTGATATGCAGCGATGTCATTCTTCATATTCTTACTTTTGTATACGTTGTTACATTAGATTGAAGACAGTTTAACCTTTACGTTGTCTCCGTAAGGGTTGCGTAAAGGGTAGGCAATTTCCTTTAAACACCATTGGGTAAATGGATCAAATGGATCCAGTCGCCAGTAGTTAAATAGATCCATACACCAGTCGTTAAGGAACGCTGTTGAATAACAACTTTTATCCAATATTCTTGCTTGCATCTTTGAGAATGACGTTAACTGATAATTATTCCTTGGAAAAATACTACGCGTGAACTTTCAGTACAACAATTCTAAATTCCGTTCCATAATGCTCACATATATACTTCACTACGGGTTTAACGAGATAAATTTCCATCACACACTTTTTCCTAAAGTTCGGTTGAGCAAGGGCTTCCACAGATTAGAGAGTAGACTTTCTCAAAGTCCGTTTCCGGTTTTTCCGGATTTTGGTTATATTAAGTGGTCAGTCGGGAAACGGACTTTTATCGCCTGCAGCGCGCCATTTTTGACCGGCCAGTTTTCTGGCCGGCGGTGTGGCGGGTGTGTGTCATCAAGGATATTCAATCAGGGACAGCGTTATCTTGTGACGTCATTTCTCGGGAAACTTGATCCTAGCGAAGATTCGCCTGGCTTTGAAGTAGAGAATTAGGTGAGGAGAATGAACGTGCAAGAAGCGATCGACACCGGATTAAGAAAGCTTGGCTTTAAAGAAATCAGAGAAAATCAAAGGAAAGTGGTAGAAGGCTACGTTAGTGGTCGAGATGTCTTGATGGTTGCGCCAACAGGCTCAGGGAAAAGCCTAACGTTTCACATCGCGCCGTTCGTTCTCGATGTTTATTAACATGGCGAAAGGGACGTCGTTGAAAAACAGTTTGCCTCGTTATTTTCCCGCTGGTCTTGCTAATGAAAGACCAAGTGTCGAGCCTTCGCAAGAAAGGGGTGAAAGCCGTTGTCCTGGGCCCTGAGAGTTCCGAAACCGAGATCAAGGAAGCTTCAGAAGGAAAATTTAACCTCGTGTTTACTAGTCCGGAGGCGCTATTTGGAAGTCAGCGTTCCACCATCGTGGCATTGAAGAGCAAAATTAAAATAAAGCAAAATAAAGTTTGGATGGATTTTTCGGTCGATGTCAAAAAGGGAATAGGTTGAGCAGAGTCGATAGTTTCGCTGAAAACTAGGGCTTTTCGTTTGCTGCGAGATTGGTCGCTGGAGTCTTTACTTTGTCTTTTGACCGATTCGATTCCACAGCCCGCTGCCAGCCTCTCTTTCGATTAGGCAAATTGCTCTCTTATTGCAAGTACCTTTTTCACAACGTTTTCGTTGCTTCTAACACAGTTCTTACAGATAATTCCACTTGAACAGCTTTCTCTTTCGATCTTCGCGCCGACGAGGATTTCCAATTCACGCAAGCTGGCGATTTAGCGATTTCGGCGAAAACTAGAATCTAAAATATATTCTGCACACAAGATGCAAGTTCCCTCCTTTGATTCTGGAGAAAGACTGACCCGGGAAACAGTTTTCGTTGGAGTCAGATCATCGCCATCCATCGCGAAGCACACTGTTTACCGGAAACGGACTTTGAGAAAGTCTATTGTTTATTTTAACCGGCTGTCAAAACTTACGTCACGAACACCCCAGGAACAATTTGTTTTCGCGCCAACATTATGCAAATTAAATTCAATCTTCTGCAGACGGTACAAGTCGACTCGCGACTTACGTCGCTCGTCTCGCGACTTCGTCGCTCGCTCTCGCTCGCTTCGCGAGCGTTCCTCGCGCCTTCGGCGCTCTCTGGCGGCGCTCTCTCGCGGTCGACTTGTAGGCAAGTCTAATTAGAGAGATACCGGTAGTGGTCAATAGCTATTGGTTATCGATAGCGAAAACTTATCGACAACTATTTGTGAGCGATACAGGCCTCCTCTACAGTGAGGTAAAGTGATGAGTGACCAAGCTAGCATTTTGTGCTAACATCGTACCTGCTTAAAGCGAAAAAGGGAACGACACTTTAAAGGCAAGAAAAAGGCAATTTGGCAGACATTAACTGTTAGGACGAAATATGTTTCGAGAAAGATAAGACAGGAGAAACCATCAATACTTGTTGAACAATTAACTAGGTTGAAATTCATTCACAGCAAAGAGAAAAGGGAGCTTTACGTAAGATGACCACAGTTCGCCTGATTGAGCGTGGTTGCACATTTGGCAAACCCACAAGTATCATTTTCCACTGTTAGCATATTACTATGAGCAAAAAATTCCTTCAACACACTTTCTGCTAAACTATTCTATTTACTGTAGCCTCTTGACAACACTTCTTGCGATATAGCTGGCAACATATAGCGTGCGATATATAGCTTGTAATATTTAACAATTATTCAGGCAAAGTAGATATTGGCGAATATTTACCGTGCCGAAGGCTTTTGAGATGTGGATCGAAAATTTTAAAAAAAACGAACTTCAAATTGACAAACAACACACGTAAAAAGTGACTAAGCTTACAGCCACGTCTTGAAATCTTATATTAAACGGGTAGCGCGGTGAATATAGCATTAAAATTATACTAAATATATAGAGCTTGCATTATAGCACGAGCTGCATCAAGAACAGCAGTAGAATACAGTAGGACATTTGCACGATGTCCTTTCTTACTGAACAAACTGAAGGATTCTGGTAGTCGTCATTGTACCATTGTCCTACTAACGTGCTGTCCTCCTAATGGTGTTGGCGTGTGATGGAAATTTTCTGGTAATGTTCCAGCAATGTTTCTTTGGAGAGAAAACCCTGACCACTGGGGAAAAAAGGAAATTTGATCAAACTGAGTACATTTTTTATCAACAACTAAAGGAGTCACTGAGATTCGAAGAGGTAAACTGCACTGTTGTCGATAACTTAAACGTTTAACATTTGTTATCAATGACTTGCCCCACACACCGCTTCTTTTATCGAGAACAAAACAGTATCGAAAGCATCTCCCAAGTCAGTGAAGGCCCTCAGCACTTCGCAAACGTCTCACTTGTGAAATAATGATACCACGTGGAAGGCAAAGACTTGCTCTTTCATCCTTTATGCTATCTCTTTATTTTTTTAAAGCACAAGATTCGTATTAACACCAAACTTGATCTAAAACAGTTTCTTTCAAGAAAGAATATCAATTTAATAGGACCTTGTTAACTTGTAGCATTACTGTCTTGGTGCAATGCAACCAAACTTTTCCCTATTTTACATACTCCGACGAGTTCTCAGCCCGGGAAGCCTCCAAGTTGAGCTGTAGCAATACCAGAAGAAAACACCTCCAGTTTAGCAAGAACAGGTAGTTGCTATAAAGAAAACCTCCCCAGTCGAGGCGTGAGTTCAATCACTTTTAAAGAATTTGTTTTGTTTTAAAAATACACGATGAGAGACATCAGGAGACAACACACAGGTGGAATGTTGTGTTGTAATGTATTGAGCGTTTGTGGTCAGCAACGACCACTGCATATTGGTCAACGATGGAAACAAAAATGAATAAATCACGTGTTAGCAAGAGGAAACAGGGATCGGTGGAGGGAGCTTGGAGGTTGTAGACAGCGATCAAGGGAGTATCTTCCTTGCCACGGAAGATTGATATCTCACAGCATAACATTGTAATGTCTAAGAGGTTTAAGGGCAGTAATGTTTCAACTTCCAAGTTGAAAATCTCAACAGAAAATTTGTTCAGTTGCTTCCAGTTCTGAACAGCCCTCCACATTTTCATGAGTCAGAGGCGTTAATGACTGTTGATTACAGTCTATTATTCTTCTAATATCGAAGCTGAATTATCGTATGATACTTCCACTGTCATGAGTTATAAAGAAAAGAAGGAATATAAAAACATTTTATATGTAAGGAATTTTATAGTTAGGCTTATTCGATCACTTCTGATCCAACGTATACCAACGGGATTATCATCCACGGTTGCTTGCTGAAACATTTAATAGTCACAAAGAAAAGCCCTGCCCAGGCTTTCCGTCGCAAGGTATCGCAAGTTGGAGACTTGCAATAAGACGTTGTAACGTGCGACTCCGTTTGGTCACGGCTTGCGTTGACTTGCGATGACTTGCTTCCACTTTGATGGAGCGCAAGTTTTCACGCAAGCGAATGCAAGTTATGAAGTGTTTGGCCACCCAACGCAAGTCGACGCAAGTCGACGCAAATTGGCTTCAGTATTGTTTCCCTTTGTGCGAGGGCGTGTGCAAGGCTGCACTGAAATGGCTTTATTGCTACTTGCGTTGAACTTCCGTCTACTTGCGAGTCCATTTGGCCACCCATCGCAAGTCTGCGATCGCAAGTTCACATTTCCTAACTTGCGTTAGCTTCCGACTCCGTTTGGCCAGTTCATGTTTCTAATAGAAAATTTTGGATTTATTAACAGAGTTGATAAGGTAAATTGGCCACTGTAAAGAGACTGAAAGCTGACGTTTCGAGCGTTCACGTCCCCACCGACGCAGCACCACAGTTTCTTTAGAAACTAACCCCTTGTTTATGTTTCTAATAGCTTTGCCCACAACTGCAGCCCGGTATGGAACTTAATAAAGGATGCTCTTGTTGCGCCTATTTATCTAAGTCAAGACGTCTTTTCAAAGATACGAAATATCTTTGTTTTACGAAGTTGTTTGTAACTGTAACTGTATATCACGAGAATGTGAAAATTGTCGAAAAACCTTTTGAAAATGAAATAAATATTATATTTCACTGGAAAAGTTGAAAATTTACATGCACATGTAAATCGTAATTTACAACATGCAAATCCTAATTTGCATGTTTTGTAAATTTACATTTACATGTTGGCATTTTGTAAATTGAATTTGCATGCTTTTTTACATGTTAAGGAGAAGCTGTAGATTTGTTGTAAAAATGGATTTACGTGGTCCCCTTTAACCCTTATAACTTAAAGAACCATGTAAATAACATGTAAATTTTGGGGAACAAATTTACAGTATCTTCTTTGTAAATATCCTTTAAATTTTTTAAACAAAACATGTAAAGAACATGTAAATGAGAAATATGGGGCTGTTCTATACCCTGTAAATAACATGTAAATTTGGTGGCCCAAATCCTGTAAAAATCATGTAAATGGAAAAAGGGAGACTGGCCAGACAATGCAAATAGCGTGTAAATTGGAAAAGGGATACATTCAAGAATATGTATCTAACATTTGAAGTAAAAAAAAAAGGTAAATCAAATTTAGCGTCGTAGTGTGAGGACCACACCTCATGTGTAAACACTTGACGTCCAGGTTGAATTGGAATTTGGAAGTGTTGGTTTTTGTGGAGGGAAAAAATTTGGAGAACTCTAAAAAAACCCCTCGGAGCAAGGACAGAACCAACAACAAACTCAACCCACGTGCCAACCACTGGAACCGAACCCAGGTCACAGAGGTGGGAGGCAAGTGCTCCCACTGCTACACCAACCTTGCTCCCCACAAATGTAAAAAAAGGGAGATTGTAGAAAGAAAGTAAAACAGAGAGATTGCCTAAACCTTGTAAACGACATGAAAACAAAAAAGGGAGACTGCAAAAACCTTCTACATAAAAGCCAGATAGGAGTGGGCGGCCTCAAAGGTAATGATTTTTGTGTCGTTTTGGTCTGAATTAGGGTAAAGTTTTCGAGTTATGGTCTGGAATTGGGTATGGTCTTTAGACGATGCTACTTTTTACTATTTTCATCCCTTGAGAATGGTCTTTTGATTAATATAGAGGATTTGAAGCCCTTCTCAAACGTCTTACGTAAATTGAAGCAGTTCCTAGGTAGTTGCGATCCTTTTTGGGACAGTTTTGATAAGGGGCGTTAAATTTTGGGTCAGGCCTGAAACAGGGTAAAAAAAAATCACATATTGTGCTCCGAAATAGTGTAATTGTTTCAAGACATTTGCCGCACATCGCCCACCGAGATTTTAGGGGTTCCTCCCCACCCCCCCTCCCCCCACCCAAAGCTAAGTTTTTAACACCCACTTCAAGATGGGGGACATCTGCGTTTTTCATTAGCTTGAACAACCTATTCACATGTTTAAAATTAAGCACTGTTTTACTGTTTGGCTTCAGCAACAAGTCGCAGTTTGTGTGTAGAGGAATATTTGGTTAATTATTAACAACTAACATTTCGGTAGTGCCAGTTGAGAGAAGCAACAGAGAATTGATTTAAATCCAACTAATCTGTGAATTTTGAAGACAGATTGTTTTTCTTTAAAAACGTTTTTCGGCCGCCAGTTTGAAGTGGGCGTAACAAAAACATTGCCCGGTACCGGTACTGCTTAGAAGAGGATTGTGGATAAGCAAAAACAAAAGAAATTGAGCGTGATACATAAACGCTGCAAAACTAGCCCTTCTCGCGAACAGGAGTCTACATTATTCGTTTTTTTTTTTTGTTTTAACACACAGACGAGATCAGAATCTCTTTAAGTACGGTTTTTTCCTTTTGAATTTCCACTAAAACCTGTTTGTCAGAGGTATTTCATGCGAACGTAGGTGCTACACCCTTTGAATTTCGTTCTACTGGCCTCTGCTGGTACATTGCGATGCGAACTAACCTCACCAAGTTAAATAATCGACCGTTTCCTCAGCGAATTTAGTTAGCATTTTCATGGAAAATCTCTAAATTACGTGAAAACAACACAGAACTGCAAAAACGCTGTTTTTTCAGGGCATGTTATTTTTAGCGCTCGTGTACACTAAGTAGTAAACGTCCGCTGAACACAATTCGTGCTCATTCGGGAAGGCAGCACAATCTTTTTAGCGGTCGGGCGAGCTAGTGTAGGACAAACCAACGTGCAAACGGCTTTCAATCTGATGGAAATTCAATGCAAATAATATGGAAGAACCACTTTTCCTTCGCGTATGGCTCGTACATCATTTCAGGTATGTTTTTTTTTTACTCTTGGTTGGTAAATGTTTGTATTCAGTTATATTTCTCACGCGGTCCGCTCAATCCACGAGGACTTAGTATTATTTAAATAGAGGGTCATTGAATTGAATTAATTGTCTTGATTCGATGCTTTTGTCTTGCATTTAACTTAAATAATGTTCTTTAATAGTTGTGTATCACATAAGTTATTGTAAGAACCTTTTCAGATTTAAACTTTCAATTCATGGACAGAACTTTGCCCCCATGTCCTCTGAATTCCATAATCATTAATCCCCATTCCTGCAGAATTGCCGTTTTCTCTCCAAGTTCCCTTTGGCTTTGGGCAACATTAGCTACTTAGGTAACTTTGCTTTTCAATTAAGGGCTGTCAATTAGCTATTAGTCACATGTTCATATGCATATAAAGAAACCCAACTGCTTTTTGAGTAAATAATTATTAATAGCAACAAAAGATAAGTTCATCCATAACACTGATCTATACTCCGCCGTAACACATGTTAGGCATTATGGCTCTTAATACAGTAAAACTATGAAAACCCTGAACACTTGAATTATTTTTGGACTGTTATTATGTCGGGAAAGAAAACCAATCAGATACAAGAAATTTGTGGTTTGCATTGATTTCACACCTGATTGGTCGGTCATGGCACAGTGAACATTTCAAGATAATTCTTACTGTTCATGGTTTTATTAGGCACATGTTAATCATAGCCCTGAGGAATAACACGGTATGCTTCGGTGTGTTTATGCCAGGATCTCCGCAAACTGAGCCAGCATGGCTAAGCAGGCCAGTTTGACTCATTGGCCTCTTAAGGTCCAGTAATACGGGCAACATTTTTGTGCAACCTTCCTCGCAACAATGTTGTGTTGCAAGTTGAGATTGTTTGTTGCACGTATTACCACCTCTGCACATAACAAATTTTCATGTTGCAAAAAGTAGAAGCAACAAATTTGTTGTGCAAAAAGGTGTTAATATGTGTAAGAAACAATCTCAACTTGCAACGCAACATTGTTGCACAAGAAGTTTTACAAAAATGTTGCTTGTATTACCGGGCCTTAAGAGGCCAATGAGCCAAACTGGCCTGGTTAGCCATGCTGGCTCAGTTTGCAGAGATCCTGGCATAAACACACCTCACACACTTTGCAGTTACATAAGAAAACCTTAAGCCTGGTTCACACGTGCGACGCAAATGCAAACGCAAATGCAAATGCAAACGCAAGGAAATACACGTGTGAACTACCCTAACGCAAATGCAAACGCAAACGCAAGCGCCGACGCAAGAAATGGAAAAATTTTCTTTTTCTTGCGTTTGCATTTGCGCTTGCGTTTGCATTTCACACGTGTGAACCGGGGCAACACAAACGCAAATGCAAACGCAAGGTAAAAAACACAGGTTCCATCGGTTCCATGCCATCACGGCTCAGTGAGTTGAAAGCAAGATGGCGAATTCCATTTGAGACGAGAAATTGGCGGAGAGTGTAAGGAAATATCCGGTGCTTTATGACAAAAGTTGTGCAGAATTCAAAGATAAATTGAAGAAAACTCTTGCCTGGGCGGATGTGGCAACAGAATTGGGACTACAAAACGGTATGTTTTTCGATAGAAAATAAAAAGCAAATAAGCTTACATCCAGTTTATATAGAAATGGTTTTCTAACTATCAGTATAATCGTACATTTTCTGTTGCATTGAATAGGGGAAGAAGCTCTGACCCTGTTCCGATATCTCAGAAACCGTTATGTTAAAGACAAAAAGAAAATCAAGGAAAAGAAAATTTCTGGTGCCGGGGCAAAGGATGTAGAAGAAGCCAAAGTAGCTACCTCAGACATGTTTCCGTTCATGGCATGGCTTGACCCATACATTGCACCAAGAAGAACGAAAACTAATGTTATTCGTGTCGACGTGAATGAAAGTGAAGATGATCTAGCAGAAGATGGCGAACGAAACGACGGGGACGAAAACGACAGTTCCATCTCAGAGAAATCTGACAGTTGTTTACCTGAGAAAATTGAGTCTCGAACAACTGGTCGTCCTAAATACGTTAAAAAAGCAAGGTAGGGGGTCACATTATCTCAATGTTAGAAGGTTATTTTTTCACAGCATGAGGTCTGTGCCGAATGAATTCTTCTAGAACAGAAATTTTTGTCATGAGGGCAGACATGGGCAAAGCATGAACCAGAATAAAAAGAGCATTTTGTTAACAGATTCCCAAAGAAACACTTTTGTGTAGTTATGTAGTTTGGGAAAGTGATATATTCAGTCCCGAATGTGATTGTAAAAATTATAGGGCATTTGGAACAACGTAGGTCATTAATTATAATAAATTATGTGCACTTTGATGGGAAAGAAAGCTACAGTGCTTACATTTTGAAGAGCTATTAGTGCTTGTTACGTTTTAGAAACTATGTCAGGTTTTTTGTTTGATTTAACCACAGGGTGGAAAACATGGGTGCTGCCAATGATGAGTTGAAGGTGTTACAGGAAATTGGATCCAGTTTGGTGGCTTGTGTTAAGGAAAAGCACAAAACCAATGAAAGAGATGAAGATACCTTATTTGGAGAATTAATTGCCTCGCAGCTAAGAAAAATGGGTTCACATGACAAAATCATGATCAAAATGAAAATCAGTCAATTAATGTATGACCATCAGATGAGAGCAAGCACTGCATTAAGAGGCAATTGGGAGAGAAGTATCTCACCTGTTGCTCCAATTTTGCAAGGTGGTAATCTACTTAGTGGAAGTCTGAATGTAAGTTCTGATTTCTTGCACTCGGGAGAATCATCAACTACAACTATTGGTGCACCAGGAGTACCTCGTTCTTCAAGCCCTGACCCTGAAAACCAGAGGAGGATCTTTCCACCTGGTCATTTTTTCCAACAACAACCTAGTTTCTTACAGGAGCTTAATCAGTGAACACAAATGTTATTCAAGCAGAAGAGAATTTTAACAACCCAATTACTTTGCTAGTTTAAATAAAATATCATTTGTTGTTGGGATACTCATGTAAGAGAGTAAAACTTTTTTTGGTATGTTCCTTTTGTCTGTTACAGAAACATTTAGAGACACCTTGTTAACTGTGCTATTGCTAGAATAAAGAGTTCCAGTTGAGTTGGTTGACAATGGATTGAAAATACCACTTTATTTCAGTTGCAATTTAAGAAAAATGCTAGCAACCACATGACCAATCATTAGAGTAGTTAAAATGATCAGCCATCCCCATTTTCTATCTTCCAGAATGCTTCAAAACCTTTTTGGGCTGGAGTAAAGAACTACCTTAAACACAACATGTTTAACCTGCAAATCTTAATTCTTTTAATAAGTAACTTATCTGCAAACATGAAAATAATAAGTAATTCGTCTTAATACTCGTTATTGTACTCATCTGCAAGTGAACTTTGTATATCCCTTGTTTAGATTTGAAAGTGCAAAATGTTGAATAATAAAAAACTACTGTAGTTCAGCAATTACATGTAGCAATAATGTTTGGTTGGTTACTTCCGTGGGCCTCTGCTTCTGACATAATCCCACTGCCATGGCACACACCCTTCATTGGAATTTACATAATTCTTCAGCACCTCCCTGACTTCAACAGCACTCTTAAGTAATCTTGACCCTCGCATACAAGGAAGGGGCCTCAGTGCTCCATCTCCCCTCTCAGCTGAAACAATATTTCTCCACTCTCCTGGTTTTATTTCCCCTGTACTATCCTCTGAGTCCACAAATCCACTAGGACAATATGCTGCACTGTTCGTTTGGCGTAAATAGTTGTGCAGACAAATTGTTGCTTGGATTATAGATTCTGCACTAGTGACACTTGTTTGGATACAAGTGAGGAATATTCTCCATCTTGCAACCAGTATACCAAATGCGTTTTCTATCACTCTACGGGCACGTGACAGTCGATAATTGAAAATCACTTTGTCTTCTGGGATTTCTTTTCCTGGATAAGGCCGTTGCAACCAGGGTCTTAATGGAAAAGCTTCATTTCCAACCAGGAAGTATGGCAAGGCAGACTGGATTGCACTGTCTTCTAAACAATCAGGCTGTGGTAGATACATCTTTCCATTCTGAAATAACTTTCCCATTTCAGAATTACTAAAGATGCCGCTATCATTGTTGGAACCATAGTCGCCAATGTCGACAAGGGTAAAACAGTAATGAGCATCACATATTGCTAGAAGAACTAGACTGAAGAACCCTTTATAGTTGTAGTACTGTGAGCCACTGTTTAAAGGGCATTTAATTGCAACATGTTTACCATCTATGGCTCCCACAGTATGTGGAAAATTCCACACATCCATGAACTGTTTTGCAATTTCCTTCCACTCTGCCTGGGGCTTTGGTGCCTTTAGATATGTTCCTTGAAGTGCCTCCCAGATAGCATTGCATGTGTCACGTATTATAGTAGAAACTGTTGATTTGGCAATGCGATATGAAAAGGACACTGACTGCTGACTGTCACCATATGCCAGGTAATGTATCGTAAGCGTTAACCTTTCTGCAGCACTAATTGGTTGTCTCATGGCTGTTTCTTTCTTTGTGATGAGGGGACCCACCAAGCTAAGCAAATGTTCAAATGTGTTTGGGGACATTCTCAAATACCTGCCAGGGAGAAACAGTAGGTAAAAAATAATAATTTAATAACAATACATAATTTCGGCATATTTTTACCAGGCTTGTATGCAGTCTGCTGTACAGCTGGGAAAGTTTCATGGATAAACGATTAACTACTGCCACTTATACCGTTAAAAAGTACCTTGAGTTGTTTTTCTACCTTAAATTTCTGCCTGGGGGTATTGAAATATCTCAACATCTCATGTAAATTTTTATTTCTTTTTGAATGTATTATTTCCGTTGCAGTTAATTTTTTTTCCAGAGAAATTTTATTTTTCCTTTGTTTCTGGGTATGGTAATGTATGATGAGTTTGATACAAAGGAAAAATGAAATTTACCTGGAAAAAATTAACTGCAACATTTCTTTAAAATACTGTACATGTACAATAAGAATGTTAAAACACCTGAGTTCATTAGAAAAATTGTTGACCACCTTCGCAAATAATAAAGACATCCTGGCTATCAACCACAAATACAAAACATCTTAACACAACAGACTTGGAAACCAGATTACAAATAATTTGAATTGCCAAGAGACAAGTGATTTTCATATTTCTTTAGTATTATGTGTAACCCTATATAGACCGAAAGGTACTTGCCCTGAGGGCCAAATACATTTTTAAATACTCTTGCTGGGAAAATACCTGAAGTAAAATTCTCTGTCCCCAAGTTGTAACTCACGAACTAAGTTGTGAAAATCTCCTTGACGATGTCTTTGTCGAAATATTGGTCTAACCCATACACTCCTAGCTCTGCTCTTCGACTTCTGGATACATCTTTTTCGTCTCTTAAGCACTCTGTATACGAAAACCAGGAAAAGTAGACTTATTGCGGCCAAAGCTTCACTCTCGTCCGCCATCTTGGAAGAAGAAATGGACTGCGCCTGCGTATCTTACTTTCCTTGCGTTTGCGTTGGACGTGTGAACATCGTTTGCGTTTGCATTTGCATTTGCGTTTGCATTTGCATCGCATGTGTGAACCAGGCTTTAGTCCAGTTAGCTGCGATCCTGGTAAGGCAATGCTGGGATCCCAGGTAGCCAGGTAGAAAATTTTTAGTGTAAGGGTGTATGCTCAGCAAACTGGGCATACATGTACACTTCCTTGTGATTCACTTTTGCTTCAGAACATAACAGCTCACCAGTAAGTCGATAATTTTCTTCTCTTTCTATATAACACATAAAAGTTCATTACACCTTAAGGCTGAACCCAGATAAATTTGTATAAGAAGAGTACGGATTGGGTGCATCCTCACCCTTGGGGGGGGGGGGGGTACTCAATAAAGTTTCATACGGAGAGGCTCTGTCTGGAGGTTCAAACCCTTCCCTTTTAATATACTAATTTTTACCAAAATGGTACCGAGAGCAAAATTTGCACCCTTTTGCTATACCTCAAGGATAAACCAAAACCATAGAATTTTCTTTAATTGCCTAATTTTCCCCGGGCTTTCAGTCGTTCTGGTTCAGCTACTCAAAGGTTGCAAGCTTTTGTGTGTTTTGTGTTGTCATTTCTACAGAAATTTGGCACGCTTTCCCAAACTTTTCTTTAAGCCACCATCTTGTCCACTTTTCAGTTGATTTTGTAACCTTTTCTTATACTAAAATGACAATTTTTTCCTACCCTTTAGTAAACTGTGAGCTTAAAAAAAGTCACCACCTTTGGCCAGAGCCTCCCCGTAAAACCATAAATAGGCAGTACCCCGCTTCCCCCCAGGATCCTCACTTGAAAATGTGTGGTAACCTAATATAATATTCTAGATTGACTGACTGGTATGATTTTTTTTTGGTATTTGTAGGTGTGATTCCATTTGAGACAAAAAGTATTAATACCTAGGGGCAAAAGGAACAATTTCAGGGTGAGTAAAGATAACAAAAAGATGGAAAATAAGGATGACAGTTTGACTCCCAAATGCGGATGAATCAGACACCATTGCTTGCATAATCTTGTGGTTTGGGAGGGAGAATTCCCCTTTTGTGGGCATGTCACAAATTATTTAATAGTATTTTACATGTAATGTAGTGCACTGATAGAGAAAAAGAGATGATGAAGATGACAAATTATATGTGTGTGTCCCCCATACATGCCCCATACCATAGGCTTTCCAGCTTAAGTTACTTTAATTTGGACCAACCACAGCCAGCAGGTACATATTACATTACATGTAATTGCAAAGTGAAGTTAAAAAGTTTGTTGGGCTACACTAGAACTGTACTTGAATCTCAGCTGCTTAGATATGAGCACTTTCTTAGCTGTTGAAATCATTCTTGTGTTTCTTAAATCTCCTTATGTTAATATTAATGATCCAAAACAATTGCATTTGTGTATTTATTACAAATGTAATATACTGGTTATGGCAGTAGGCCAAAAAGAAAAGCTTAACAAATAAACAACATCTCACTTCTAGCTGTCTTTATTCAGTCAAGGTTTGACAGTTATTCTTGTTATTCTTGCCAAAACAGGAACAACTGAATAGTGAATTTGCAGTACAGTAGTGGCACCAGTTAACATCTTTCTGGTTAAGGCTTCCAATTCTTCTCAAGGACGGTGTCTTGTTTTGTTACTGCGCATACCTTCTGCGCATCTCAGGATATTCAGGGTAATAAATCCATGACTACTGTCTCGAATATAACAAATCTAATCGCTGTCCATATAGGTAGGTGAAGTCAGTGTAGTGAGCATAGTTGGTGTAGTTGGTGTAGTCAGTGTAGTCACTGTAGTTCGTGTAGTCGGTGTAGTCAGTATAGTTGGTGTTAAAGGTGTAGTCATTGTAGTCTATGTAGTTAATTTAGTCAGTGTAGTTGGGGTGGTCAGTGTTGTCGTGACTACACTGACTACACCCACTACACTGACTACACCCACTACACCAGCTGACTACACCGACTACTCTGACTACGCTGACTAGTACACCGACTACACTGACTACACCGGCTACGCTGACTACACCGACTACACTGACTACGCTGACTACACCGACTACACTGACTACACTGACTACGCTGACTACGCTGACTACACTGACTACACTGACTACACCGACTACGCTGACTACACCAGCTACACTGACTACACCGACTACACTGACTACGCTGACTAGTACACCGACTACACTGACTACACCGAATACACGGACTACGCTGACTACACCGACTACATTGGCCACACCGACTACACTGACTACATCAACTACACTGACTACACCCACTACACCAGCTGACTACACCGACTACTCTGACCACGCTGACTAGTACACCAACTACACCGACTACACTGGCTACGCTGACTACACCGACGACACTGACTACGCTGACTACACTGACTACGCTGACTACACCGACTACGCTGACTACACCGACTACACTGACTACACCGACTACACTGACTAGTACACCGACTACACTGACTACACCGACTACACGGACTACGCTGACTACACTGACTACACTGACTACATCAACTACACTGACAACACCCACTACACCAACTGACTACACCGACTACTCTGACCACGCTGACTAGTACACCAGCTACACCGACTACACTGGCTACGCTGACTACACCGACGACACTGACTACGCTGACTACACTGACTACACCGACTACGCTGACTACACCGACTACACCGACTACACCGACTACACTGACTACGCTGACTACACTGACTACACTGACTACACCGACTACACTGACTACACTGACTACACCGACTACACCGACTACACCGACTACACGGACTACGCTGACTACACCGACTACACCGACTACACCGGCCACACCGACTACACTGACTACATCGACTACACGGACTACGCTGACTACACTGACTACACTGACTACATCAACTACACTGACAACACCCACTACACCAACTGACTACACCGACTACTCTGACTACGCTGACTAGTACACCGACTACACTGACTACACCGACTACACGGACTACGCTGACTACACTGACTACACTGACTACATCAACTACACTGACAACACCCACTACACCAACTGACTACACCGACTACTCTGACCACGCTGACTAGTACACCAGCTACACCGACTACACTGGCTACGCTGACTACACCGACAACACTGACTACGCTGACTACACCGACTACACTGACTACACCGACTACGCTGACTACACCGACTACACCGACTACACTGACTACGCTGACTACACTGACTTCACCGACTACACTGACTACACCGACTACACCGACTACACGGACTACGCTGACTACACCGACTACACCGGCCACACCGACTACACCGGCCACACCGACTACACTGACTACATCGACTACACTGACTACACTGACTACACATGACTACACACGACTACACTGACTACACCAACTACACTGACTACACGTGACTACACTTACTACAGTGACTACAACTTCAACAAACTACACTACATACAGCAAATACATTCGCTCTTTCAGTTGCATGAGACAGAGATAGACTATGAAATGTATATTCGTGACAGTAGTCATGGATGCATTACCATTCAGGTTTTTTAAGGAATTTGCCCCCTTATACCAAATTTTTTGTGTGGTTTAAGACTATGTGGAAGCAGCAGATCTTAGCAAGGGCTTCCAATAACCCTTGCTAAGATGCACCTTTTCCCCATAGTCATAACCTTTGCAAAAAATACATCTGTATAAATTAGGAGGCACCATCCTTAAGAAAAATTAACCTATCAACATGTTTGTCACATATGGTGGGTCAGATTTGTTGTATTACCACTATATTTTAGTACCAGTCTACTGGGACACGAGTTACATGTACATGCAACTCTGAACGATTATTTTCTTTTATAAACCCGAAGTGCTCTCATGTGCTTGCCTTTCCTTTTTTGTTTTGTACGATTTCAAAAGACTGGCCATATGAGCCTTCGAGACCGCCATGTTTGTTGACAAAGTGACGGTCAATTCTCCAAGAAGGGGGTGGGGAAGAGATAATATTCGAACCACCATTTTGCACACAGACACGACCCTGGTGACAAATGAAGTCTTTTTTAATGAAAACAAAGTAATATTGTTACTTGGTTTCAAAACAATGGACATAACGTACAGCAGAGAACAATAGAGGCATTTTTCAATGAAGGGAAAAGAACTACAGGACATCATTTGAAAACTGTCTTAACTATCGATAATTAACTAAACTATCGCGATTGTCATCGATAGTTGAATTTTGCGATCAATGCGTCGCTATCGGAACACTCCAATCGCAATGCATTGATAGTTCGATCTATTGTTACACTCCTATGCATGTTAGGAGTCTATGCTACTTTTCATCCTGTACAATGTCTTACAAGGTAGTGATAAAAATATTGTCATTTGCCAACAATACACATATAGCCCAGAACCTCATATGGGGTCACTTTTTAACGCTTCCATTATTTTCAATTCAGTTAAGTGTTATTATACATATTATCTTCTCAGGCTGTGGTTGGTACATGTAGATGTACCTGATGAATAGCACATGCATGGGGATACACCCTTATATCTTCAAAATATTAGTCAAAGTAAAGATGTTGCATTCTTAGCTAGGGTAGGGAATGAAAGAGCTATATGAAACTTGAACCGAAATGTCTAAAGGTGTTCTTAAGTTAAACTCAGATCATTACACCATAGTTGCCTTTTACTACTTGCTTACTGTTTGCATTTTTTTGTTATTTCCACAGGTCTCAAGATACAAAGTGAATCCCAAAACAAAAACAAAATAAAATACATGCAGTGGCGTAAGCAATATAAATAGCCAAGGGCATCACAAGGATTACTACAGAGTATTTTTAATGTCGTCACTTTTTGATACCCATAAGCGGTATCAATCACACAGATGTAGATTCATTAGCTTAGGTGATGCTGCTGGTGCTTGTTGGTGTAACCAATGTGCCTGCGTTATTTTTGCATTACTTTTCTTAAATGTCTATTTTAAAAGCCCTTTTTGAAGGCATGTATCCATGCCTGTTATGAATTCATACAGTGTAGTGGTTGTAGACCAGTGTGTTGATGCAAACCTACTGAGAAGGTCTGCTTTTTAGGTTTTCTATGGTGGAATAGTTCAACACGTTGTTTCTTCAACAATAAAGATTACAGAAAAGGCTTTTTGTCTGTCATCTCACTACATGGTCTACAATGTAGTCGTCCTTTTTCAATTTACATGATATTTGCAGGCTCCTTTATTCGATTTACATGCTTTTTACAGGCTCCTTTATTCGATTTACATTGTATTGACAGGCTCCTTTATTCGATTTACATGAAAATTTACAGGCTCCTTTATTCGACTTACATGATATTTACAGGCTCCTTTATTCGATTTACATGGTTTTTACAGGCTCTTTTATTCTATTTACATGAAAATTTACAGGCTCCTTAATTTGATTTACATGATATTTACAGGCTCCTTTATTCGATTTACAGGCTCCTTTATTCAATTTACATGGTATTTACAGGCTCCTTTATTTGATTTACATGAAAATTTACAGGCTCCTTTATTCGATTTACATGGTATTTACAGGCTCCTTTATTCGATTTACATGAAAATTTACAGGCTCCTTAATTTGATTTACATGATATTTACAGGCTCCTTTATTCGATTTACAGGCTCCTTTATTTGATTTACATGATATTTACAGGCTCCTTTATTCGATTTACATGGTATTTACAGGCTCCTTTATTCCATTTACATGATATTTACAGGCTCCTTTATTAGATTTACATGAAAATTTACAGGCCCCTTTATTCGATTTACATGGTATTTACAGGCTCCTTTATTCGATTTACATGATATTTACAGGCTCCTTTATTCGATTTACATGATATTTACAGGCTCCTTTATTCGATTTACATGATATTTACAGGCTCCTTTATTCGATTTACATGAAAATTTACAGGCCCCTTTATTTGATTTACATGATATTTATAGGCTCCTTCATTCGATTTGCATGAAATTTACAGGCTCCTTAAAACCATTTACATGTTATTTACAGGTAACCCTTAGTCGATTTACATGCTATTTACATGGTTTATGTCCCTTGGTTTGAGAAATTTACAGGATCGTCTTCATAATTTACATGTTTCCCTTAAAATATTTACATGTTTTTTACAGGAATATCTCAAAACATGTAAATGGGTAAAAAGTATGGAAATTACCATTTACAGTATCTTTTTGACGATTTACATGTTATTTACATGTTTTTTACATACTATGTAAATTTTCAACTTTTCCAGTGTTTTGCTAGTAGTGAATTGATTAATTGGCAAAGGTAAGGCGGCTAAACTGTAAGGACAGTAAAAACTATGAGACATCTTGTGTCCTAGTCTTGTTCGTAGAAAAGAAGTGAATAAAAATATGTCCACAAAAAGTACGGATCACCATGAATTATAGAAAATACACCAGCAGTTATTAGTTAAAGGCCCAGTCTTGATTTTGATTAGAATAAGGCTCTTCTTTTGGGACAGGAATTGTTTCTAGGTGGCACAGTAATATCAGACGCCAGAGGTCCATCACACGTAACAAAGCAGCCCTTTGAAGGCGTTTAGGTATGTGGTAATGAGACTATAGTCACTCACAACAACAGGGTGTACTGGTTTTATGATCATGCACCAGAGGGAGTGTGGCTGGCGATCTGGAGTCTGTGTACCACCCGCAGAGGAGCAAGGACTGGATAGGTCTAGGCGTGGGAACTACAATGTCAGATCCATCAGCTTTGTCTGCTATAGAGGGCTCGTGTAGGTCACGGCTAGAACCCTGCAGGGACAGAGCCAACATTGTTGAAGTCGGTGGGTAGCATTAAGACAAAAGCACAGTAAGAGAGTTTGCTGCGAAATTGAGCAGCGGTAAACGTCCACAGCTGACCCGACAGGTCCACACCTTTTGCATTACGGTGCGTGACACGTCAGTCACCAACAGAGACAACAGAAGTGGAAGCTTTTTTTTTCCTACGAGCTTTTTCCCTGAAACTAGGCATGTGGCTCTGCAGGCGAAAGCTGATTCCACAACTTACAAGCAGGGAGGCCATCGCGCTTTAAACGAGAGTTCATGTCTGCCGTTGATAAATTAATTAGAGTGCAGACTTAGACCACAGGGTGTCCCCCTTGGGACAAACAGTAAATATAAATCAAATCTTGTCCTTAGATTTGTAGGAACTTGTTTCTTCGTTTTCTCTTTACGGATTCGTTTTGATTATTTTCTAGAAATATAGCTTTCAAACATGGCTTGTCAGTGTCAGAAATTTTTCCGCTGTAGAGCGCAAAAACCATTCCCATTTTCAAACCACAAACCAATATGTCACAGAACGTATGGATTGCCATCCATGAGGAGTGTTGATATAAAGTGGATGGGGTGGTGTTGGAGCAACCAGGTTCATTTACAAGCCTCTCGCTAAATGGACAAAATTCGCGAAAGCAATTCTTATAGAGCTACAAACGAGAGGTTGCAATAAATCTGTTGTAGTTGTCTCAAGCAAAACTGACCTCCCAAACTTGACAGAACCAGTTTCTAAATGAGCTTAGCCACAATTTAAAGGCTGGAGTACATCTAAAGTCAAAATAACGTTTTCACTGGGTTCTCGCTTTAACGAAGTTAAGTGACAACACTTTCAGTTAATTATTTCTTGTTTCTAAGTACTGTTAATAGCACACTTAGATCATACACTCGATAAGCAGGCCCGTAACCAAGGGGGGGGGTGCACGGGGTGCGTTCGCACCCTCCCACAGGCCCCAAAGGTCCACATTTTGATACTCAATGTCCAAGCTAAGGAGTACAGTCGGTTAAACTGAAGGATACCAGTAAATCTTTAAAACATAACAGTGACAGTTAAACAAAACAAAACAGTGGAAATAGAAGTAAAATATTCATTGGCAAACTAAAACCAGCTGCACTCTAGTAGCCCCAGCCACTCAGAACATTTCAATAAGCGTAAAGAGGTCCGAGCTTATCTAAATGGATAATGAAATTAGACGAGCGAGCCATTGACAACGGATCGATCTCACGATTTTTGTCAGACACGTCTGCTAACGCGTCGGGTAGTATTCTCTATTTGTACGATGGCATGAACACCCGAAGATGCAAAATCATTTTTTGTGGAATACCTTATGGGTAGGAGAGAATAGGAAAATAGAAAGAGGAAGCCTTGAGCTAAATCGTGCCAGTCTCTCGATACGTAGGTCAGTAAAGTGCCCCATCAAGAGCCATCAGACACTAACAACCGAATGACAGTGCAGTCTGCGACGACAGCCGGCTGAGACCACGACTTCAGATCTATCTCAATTAACGACAGTTTTACAGCGAGATATAGAAGGTAAATCACGCTTATTTTCGCGATGCACACCAGTCTTGATCCCAGTATTATGCTCTGAAATTAACTCGCTATTCCTCAATAGGAAGCAAAATTATATCGCTTGATAAGGGAAGGGAACACAAAGAAACAATTCGGAGGGGGACTAGGGAGAGGGTTAAAAGCAGCACCTTCTAGAAATCCATAGGCATCCCAAACCATCAAAATAGACGTTTTCGAGTCATTAAGAGGGAAAATACATTTTATGTTTCTACTGGTCTCTTATCGTCATTTCCTGATGTCGATATTCTATGAGAAGCCGATGTGTGCTTTCTTAACAATTGTGCACTGTCAATAAAATTGTAGGGACTGCGCAAGCTCCAGTACCTGAGAATACTGATGGCAATCTAACACGGCATCACTTAGAACAAGTGAAGCAACAAGAAATAAATGATAACGGGAAGATTTCGACGACATCTGAGGAATTTGGTTCTTCCGCAAATAAGCTGCCAGTTGGCCAGAAATGTCACTTGATTAGAAGTCATTTTGTTCCATCGATTAACTACAAGTTTCCAACGCGATTTCTTCATCAGTGCCGAAGAAGGTTTCAGTCACGATACTTCAGTGAGTACCCATGGATGGCCCTTCAGTAAATAGAGTATTTAGTAAACATTGTGCCTTGATGATATCTATGCATTGCAGGAAAGATAACGGCGCTTTTGTTAACAACCCTTTCATAAACTGGCGTAAGCTTCAAGAAAAGGCAAAAAGACATGAGCAAATGAAGTACCATCGCGATGCAATGATCGCCACCGAATCCTTCCTTCATTCTGTTGAAAACCCAGAGCAAAACGTGAACAACTGATTAGATGACGAGAAGAGGAAGAATATTATCAGAAATAGGCACATCGTTAAATGATTTTTCAGAACCCATCCTTTTCTGTGGTCGACAGTGCATTGCCCTGCGTGGAGATAACAAAGTCTTGAATGGTGAGGGTCGTGGGAGTACAGGCAACTTCTTAGCGGCTCTGCAGATGATAGCTAACCACGACGACATTTGCATGGGCCAAGAAAGGCTGTCGTCCCTAGCACTAATGCACATCCATTATCAAGTTAAATTGATTTGGATGAGGTGGTTAATCTGTTTGCCACCAAACACCCACGAAGGCTGGAGCTCGGGACAACTGATCCTGAATGATTAGTCCGGCAGTATTTTGATGTATCATTTTACATCGTAAGTTAGTCGTTTGTAACTTAATTCAAACAATTTTAATCGAAAAATGTGATATTCGTTCCTACCGTGTACTTTGTCGTTACGTTACAATTTCTCATGTATTGCTACTTCCCGAAATAAACGGATCAGACAATATATACAATAAAATACATTTTGGTAGTTTGGTCCACTTTGGCCTCGTTAGCACCCCCCCCCCCCCACTCCCATATAAAATCCTGGTTACGGGCCTGATCAGCTAATGCTCCTTTGATAATTCAAAGTCCAAGCCATAAGTTATCAGTTCACGACACTGTTAAAATCAAACATTTGAGTTAAAATTTTTGAATGAGACCTGTGTTGTTATATTTAGTGTATTATGGTTTTGGAGCTAAACAACATACTAAAACAAAATAGCTTGAATTGACTTGAAAATTCAGCTCAAAATAAATTTAGTTTGGGTAGTCTGAAAAGATGACTTTTATCGTATTAGATAACATCTTTAAGCTACTTCAATGTTTTTACCAGTATTATTTTGGTTCAACAGGGCAAGTTGAAAAGATTACTTTTATTGCATCAGATTATAACTGCCCATAATAAACCTTTTTTAAGGTTAAGCTCACACATTTTTGTTTTGAATTGTTATCGCATTGGAAAATTGGAAAGAAATGTGAACACTGTAGTTATAGATATTGTCGTCTCTGGGTTTTGACATCATATCAAATTGTTTTGATACAATGTTATTAAAAATATGGTACCAAATACCTCCATAAATTCCTAAAATCATACTCGTACGGCATGAAATATGTTGGCCATCAAAGAGAGGCTGATACCAGTTTTTTGAAATCAACACGATAGAAGTACGCAGCAGCACGCGACCTGGACGATGAGTGGATTGTCATCAAAGGCGTTTCTGCAGGCTTCGCAGACAAGAACAGATTATTGGAGACTGTTCATTAGTATAATGGCGGCTTCCCTTACTGCCTATATTCTAAGCGGTGACGTTTGACAACCGGCCTTACTGCGGAAGCAAATACTGAGGCATGGTATATGACCGTTTTTTGGACATTTTCATCCCAGATGAAGAGTAATTTTACTTAACTATAATTTGAATTTCTGAAAAGAATTTGCCGTACAACATCATATTGCCGTACATGAAGTCTGGCACGTCAGCTTTCTGGTTGCTTATGGATCCCCGTTTATCCCGGGACACGAATACCTGAAAAAATCTTTGCTACCCATACTTTTGTGATTTGATCCCGTCATAAGTGTAAAGAAGATCCTCGCAGTTATTAACGCAACTTATGCAGTTGCGAAAAGAAAGCCTGAAAAAAATCAGGCTTGCCGGGACTCGAACCCTGACCTCTGCGATACCGGTGCAGCGCTCTAACCAATTGAGCTAACAAGCCAACTGGGAGCTGTTCATTAAATTGGTTCGTAATATACCCGGGAAAGATGAAGATGAAATTATGAATATATGAAACTCATATATTTGAACTGCGGAATGAAGAAATAAGTGTAAAGAAGATCCTCGCAGTTATTAACGCAACTTATGCAGTTGCGAAAAGAAAGCCCGAACCCTCACCTCTGCGATACCGGGTTTTTTTTTTAGGGGGGAGGGGCGGTAGTATGCATCTTTGTATTTTCGTATAAGTTCTCCGGTGAAAGAAAAACAATGATTTGCCTTAAAAACTAGAAGAATAATCATTCACTTAGCGAACAGTTTCTCCTGTGGCCTGACATGCGAGAGCATCCTCCATGGTGGGGTTGAGGGGGGGGGGGGAGGGAGGGGTGCTTTGCACCTCGCTGTGGAATGCGCAATCCCGTTTTGTATAATATCTGAAAATCAACAATTGTATGGAATGAAAAATACATAATTAAACAAAGTTAATGTTATTTAATCTAATGTTAACCTTTAAAGCATGTACAAAAATTAACCTTTTTAGGGGGTGCATCTGCAGCACTGTCAAATGTTACAAGTTAGTTTAAGTGCAATGATGTAGACGACCATGTACGGTCAGGAGGGATGACCAATACACTCGCACCGAAACGGACCGTGAGTCTAAGGTTTCGGTCCGTATAGATCATTCGGACCATGAACCTCACACACTCAGGCCCGTAGCCAGCATTGAGGCAACCAAGGCAGTTGCCTCGGTAAAAAATGTTCCTTGTGGTTAAAAACTTAAATAAGAAAATAAATTATTTACTAAATATATAACATGTTTCTGGCAGTAAACCACGCCATCGGTACAGTAAAGTATGATAACCTCAGTTAATACTTAAGACGTTGCTTCACTACCAGATGCTATTTCCTGCTGCGATGAGCTGTTTTTCGCCAATATATCAACAATCCTTCAGTTAATCCTAACATTACCAGTTGGAAGTTGCTCCTGCGAGAGAAGCTTCAGCAGTCTGCGCCGATTGAATGGTCTTGCGCTTGCATACGTTCACGACATCACCCCAGAGCCGTTGCAAATATTGCAAAAATGGAACGCTAGTGGACATAGGAGAAATTGCTTTAGCTTTCTCCAAATAAAAGCGAGGCCTTAAGAAGAGAGTACACCTCAGCACTAGTAGACTTGAACTGATGCACTTGAACGAGATTGATATTTTCGTCATCACGAATGCTGAAATAACATTTAAGAGCTTCTTAAATTTCATTTCTGAATGAAACCGTTCGAATTTTAAAGAGAAGAACTGATAACAAACATAAATGTTGTTAAATTCAGTTGGATCTTGATTATGTTTGGGGGAAGATACCACCAGGAAAACGCTAAAAATGACATTTTCGAGCGTCTAGAAACTCGCGCCTTCAGCGATTCGCAATTGCCTCGGTTATCAAAAAAGTCTGGCTACGGCCCTGCACTCGGTCCGTTTGGAAGAGTTGACTTTCTCTTTCGTGCGTCTTGATCGCTTTGTCTTGCCTTGGACAGTCTGCTAATACAACCCTGTTATCAGTTGCACAACGCTTATAGAGCTAGTAATCGACATGTTACCGTTTAGTCTTTGGTATATATCGATCGCTTTTTTTGTCTGTTGGCGAGTCCTCTTTTGGAACCCTGTTATCACTTTACGCAACGCTTATCGAACGAGTACTCCGTTTCGTGTTTAGCGATCGCTTCGTACGTACGCTTAAATAACGGGGCATAATCATACTTTCATTGGATATGTGTACCTCTACATACGGACTGTGAACCGCAAATAATGGTCCGTAAACAAGGATGATGGACCGTACGAAACGTACGGACCGTCAACAGTTGGCCCTGGTGTGATAATGAGATGTACGCTCTGTATTCGGACCGTAAGCAAGAATGACGGCCCGTGCGAAACGTACAGACCGTTAACCGCAAATAACAGTCCATAAGCAAGGATGACGGTCCATACGAAACGTACGGACCGTCAATCGCAAATAACGGTCCATCTTGCAACGTCGTTGAGCTTAATCCTCTCCCTCGCATTCCCCACCGCATTCGCAAAGTGCAGTGCAAGAAATTCCAGCTTTTGCACATTTAGAACGTCCTTTGCAACCTCTCTCAGCTCTGCCATGTCTGCACCCACAATTTCCATTTCACAAGCTTCTTGTGTACTTTTGATGCTTCAGGTAAGGTGGTCCACCGAGGCTGCCATGCGTCTGACTCAGATTTTGTCCAACCCCATGCAGGCTAGGAGAAGGTAGTTCAGGATTAGAAACCAAGCACTGTCCCCAACAATGTTCAGCTTGGTATGCCACTCTCTTGGTGTGCTGTACTAGTACGAGCTTTTTGCCTAAGCCTACTATACAGGATGTCCTAGATGCTATGCCTATGCTTTAGAGATTTGTAGTTCTGATATATGACCGGACAAGCCAGTGCCAAAGAGTCAATGATGCCCGAAAAGTTCTATTTGCACAGAAGGGAAGAACCCTTGAGAAAATTCCCTACTGCTGATGCATTACTACAGAACAACAAGAGAGTGTCATACCAAGGTTAACATTGTTGGGGGCAGTGATTGGTTTCTAATCCTGAGCTAGTGAGTGGGGATGGACAAAATCCGAGTCAGATGCATGTCACCCTCGGTAGTCTACATTACCTGAAGCATCAAAAGTATGTCAAGAGCTTGTGAAGTGTGGGTGCAGAGCTAAGAGAGGTTGCAAAGGACGATACAAATGTGCAAAAGCTGGAATGTCTTGCACTGCGCTTTGTAAATGCAAAGGAGAATGCAAGGGAGAGAATTAAGCTCAACGACATTACAAGATGAAGCTCACTGACCTTACATGGTTGTCTACATCATTCACTTAAACTAACACTTGTAGCATTTGAAATATTCGAATATAACTCAAAATGCTGCTAAGATCCGTGACTTTGTTGCAGATTCATCCCCTAATTAATTTTTGTACATGGTTTAACTGTTAATATGAGAATAAATAACATAAACGTTGTGTTATATTTAGTTTTATTCCATACAATTGTTAATTTTCAGATATTATACGAAACGTAATTGTGCATTCTACGCCGAGGTGCACAGCTACCCCCCCCCCTCCCCCCACCCACCCACGAACTCCACCATGGAGGATGCTCTGGCATGAGGCCACAGGTGAAACTATTCGCTAAATCTGAATTATAATTCTGCTGGTTTTCAAGGCAGATTATTGTTTTTCCTTTCACAAAAGAAACTAAACCGAAAATACAATAACAAAGATACATGCTACCACCCCTCCCCCCTAAGTTGTGTTCCCCCCTTTTGTGAGGCAGAGGTATAGATGAAATGCCTGAGGACACCACGCCCTACTAATATGGCAAATTCGGGTTAACGTTACAGCTTTCTCTTAAATTGCAGCAATTTCTTTGAAAGTTGCAACTACCCCACCACCCTAAGTGCAAAACTCTCCCCCCCAGCAGAAATCGGCCTGGCTTTATAGCCAATTTTGTTCAGCAACGTAAGTACTATTAGCATGCCAAATTCGGTGCTTTTACCCCTAAGTGCACAATTTGTTCACCATATAGATGAACTATAGAACAAAACAGCCCAAACCCCTCCCCCCAAGGGCACATTGTGCCTCCCTCCGTGTGTATTTGGATGGGGTCCATAGCTAAAAATGATCAGTCCATCTAGCACTATCATTGTGCCGAGTTTGGTGCTTTTACCCCTAAGTGCACAAGTTTTTCACCATATGGCTGGACTATTTGGCATTAAAAATCTTGATGCACTGATATTTTTCCGCGGGCATAGTGTAAAAGAAACGTACAGTTTTTCAAACACGAAGCTTGAGGAGAACTGCGAGCTTCCAGGAATAGAAATAGCCTGCGTACAAAGTGTTTCCGTAGAGATTTCCCGCACCTTTGAAGGACTTTTCACTTTTCACCCTTTTCGCTTTTCACAAAAGTCCCCCCAGTTTCCTCGCGCCTCAAAAGCGAAAAAATGAATAACAAACCAAAGCGCTTGCTACGCAGTCTAGGAACAGATATTAAATGCACAAGGACAATTATCCGTGAGTACTTTTAACGTCAACGAAAGGCTATTTTGAAAAATTTGCTCAAAGCAACGTGTTCGTAAATATGTTCACCGCGCATAGCAGGACCTTAAATTTCTATGATGCTTTAAGCTGAGCACCATTTTATTCAGAAGAATATTGATGTCCTCGTCTGTTAAAATAGCAAAACGCTCTGTTATGCCGAAGCTCAAAAAAGGGGAGGGGGGAAGGAAGGAAAGAAAAAAACTTCTTCAAACTGAAGTTTTCAAAAATGGGTAACCTGCGATCAGGCTCTATTTTCGTTTCGCTCGGTGAAACATTCAGGCGGGACGGGCGAAACGAAAAATAGAGCCTGATACAATTCTTCTACGGAACGTCTGCCGCCCACATTTTTTGATTGATTGACATTCAACAAAACAGCCAATCAAAATTTCTTCTGCTTGCACGATCCTCCGTATGCAAATTTCCCATAACGGCAATTCGCAGAAAGTCACGTAAATGTCGGCAAAATAAGAAAATCATAGGCTACGATGTATCTTCTAGGCACAAGTACTCAAATTTACACGATTGCTAACTTGAAGGTTCCGGTACTGTACATGGTTGCTCTGTCTGAGCTGAAACTGAATGAAAATTCAAAACACGACGAGGTTGTCATGTACCAAAATATGCTGCATGCTTGAATCATTTCCCATTTCAGGTGGTATCCGGAAATATTCTCGTCCCATTTGTCACCGATTTTCTGCGTAAAACACCTTGGGCAATTAAGAGCAATACCTTCAGTTTCACTCTTTAGAATAAAGATATAAATAAAACCGTTTATAAACAAAGGAGTATTTTGTAATTTAATTCGAGAAGTGATAAATATTTGAAATTAGCAGCGAATTTTATCTCTAAGCAGCAGCGAATTTTAAAACGAAGAACATTTATTACAAAACTAGTCAGATCCTTTGATGTCAATGTCAGAGATCAATAAAACGACATAAGTATTAAACAATGAATGAATAAACTGAAAATCGTTATTGCGACTTGATTGCGGTTCTCGCCAAACATCAGTTTACCGTTAAGTTTACCGAATTATCGGTTGACTTGTTGATCATTCTTGGCGAAAGATACTTGCTCGTCTGCTGTTAGTTTTATTTCGTAAAACGCGGAAACAGCCACTACTCTGTTCATGTTATCAATACCAGTTGAAAGCCGTCAAATGAAAATTCCGCGACACGATGCGATAAAACGGAATACATACTTCACTGTTGCTGTACTTCTCTGTTCCAGGTGAGAGACAGCTTGCGTCAAACCGAACGCCATTCTCGGGAGAGAAAGAAATGGTGACAATTCTCCTAGAACGACGAGAATTTATTAGAGTAACACATTTCACTTCGGCAGACTTGTTCCTTGGTTGTTCCTTGGCGATGGCGGTCGGATCGAAATTGTGCGCGAGTCTCGTAGATAATTTACTTCCGTTGACAGCTCTATTGTTAAAGGGCCAATCAGATTGCGAGATTCCCGCGGCCAAAATTTGGCCGCCGACACGAACTCTTGTGAGAAATTGTATCAGGCCCTATTTTAGCGAGCGACCAACATAAGAGAATATGAGAGCGATGCTAAAATTCGGCCTGATCGCAGGTTAAAAAATGGGTGACTTGTTACTAACTGAGAGCGAGGGCCGTACTGGGGAATATTGGTCCGAGGTCGTGGTAGTACGGACCGAGCGTAGCGAGGTCCTTGCAAAAAACGACCGTGTTCACAACATGTTCACGTCGTTCATTTGTTTCGTACCAGCTCCAACCCTTTACTTTTTTATCTTCTTACGTTTTTGCAGTTTGAATTTTGCTGGAGTGCGAGAAAAAGATATCCAAAAGGACCGTTTTCATGGTAATGGTCCGTACTGTAACTAACCAATCTGAGTGCTCTATTTAGCCTTGAGAATTGCTTCCCATATAATAACGTTTGATATTTCCCAATTTTAGTGGAAGCATATCGTGTCACTTGAAGCAGTTTAAACTATCACATGCAAGCGAAATATTTTGTAGCCTATGAATATGTTATGGCCGATAGGAACTCCAAGTGTTCATTGATTTTACCTTTTTTAGAGTACACACACAGTAGGGTTTGAGTTGCTTTTCCGAATGAATATTCTAGGTTTGCATCAGTACGATAAAATGAGTTTATTTGCATAAGCAATACTTAGAGATGAAAGAGATAAACAGTAGGTAAAAATAAATAAATAGTAAACTTTAGATAAAGTTATCGAGCAAATAATTTTCAGAAAAATATGACTTAGTATGCGTCCGCCATGTTGGTGTCCTTCGTTAGAACACCACTATGGCCTCAATAAAAGTCAGTGCAAGCTAAAAGCAATAAAACAGATAATAAAATTGATATTCTTAGATTCTTTTCAGAATCATTTAGACGGCTCTTTTACAGCATTATTTTACTCGAAAATTGAAAAGTGACGCTAAAATATTGGTTTTATGACATTTTGAGATTTCCTGCATATTGGGGTGCCGCGAAATTGACCAAATTACAAAAAGTAGTTTTTTCTAAAGCGATGCAATATACTGACATGAAATTTTCCATGCAGACTTTTCTGATTGGTATGTAGAATATATTAAAAGAAAAGAAGAGCTTGATAGTGGCCTTAATTTATATTTTCGAATGTAATTTTACATCACAGGAAAACCAGCAATAAACTGAATCTGCACATTATGCTCGACATTGTCTCTATCAATAACCGGCTACCATCAGGATATAACTCCATGTTTTGCTGTTTTGAAACTAAGAACTCAGGCTTGAATAATCCAAAGAGGTTGTCGAAAAACTCCTAAAATTATTTTTCTCAATACAAAATTAGATTTGAGGCATAATATTATACCCTTTTTAAAGGAAGTTCTTTTGCCGATAAGACTGTTCTTTTGTGATTTTTCCTTCCTGCCGCTTATAATCGGCTCTTCTTTAACAATTTTAGCAGCACTTTGACATTTTCCGTCATTTCTTATTTTTCTATTTTTTAGTTTCCTTCATTTAAATTCGATGTTGGAGTTGAGATTACGATGGCTTGGTTGTCAGTCCACTTCCTTTTTAAATCATTCATGTTCGCTGTGGTTTTCTCATGTTTTGTGCTCGAGATAGTATAACTGTTTCCGAGCTGGTGGACAATTTCTTCTTCACCAGCTTTGTTATGTTCGTTTTGTGTAAAGGTTTCTTGGTTTGGACTACTTGCAAGTGTTAAGAATTCAGTTCCATGTCATGTACCTAGCGACATTGGCTAAGGCTAACATCTAGTGAGGTGTTGTTGAATGTGGAAATTTGTTTTATTGTTACAAAGGATCAGAGTAGTCTGTGAGTGGTAGACCCCAAATCGGTAACGAGTTAGTAAAGAATCCGAGGCAAGACAACAAAGTGGTTAGAATGTGAAGTTACATATCTTACATATGTTATCTGTCATGTCAAGTTCGGAAGGTCGGTTTTGCTTGAAACAACTACAACTGTTTTTTTTTTTGTTTTTTTTTTTGCAATCCTCCATTGCAGCATCATGATTGCTTTCGCGAATTTCGTCCATGTAGCATGTAGCGTTCGAGTCTTGTAAAGGAATCTGGTCGATCCATGGATTACACCAACACCAGGGCGTCTGCTTTCTCCATATCAACTCGCCTCATGGCTGGAAATTCATACGTTCCTGAAGTATCGATAATTTGAACTCGCATGTCTTGTTCTTGAAGGCTACATGCTTCACATGGAAATCTTCTACCGTGGGCACATGTTAAGGATTAAATTTTATGCCTAGAAAACCGGGTTGACAAGAGAGGTCTTACCAACGCCAGAGTCGCCAAATATGGCCACCGTTAACTTCTGCAAATATTTCTCTTGTTCGTTGACCTTTTCTCCTTTACCTATCGGCATAATTAGGTCTTTTAGTACTTGCTCTAAAATCTGATTTGAGGCATCCTTAACAAAGTCTTGAGTCAGTTTGGTGTTTCTTGGTCACGTAAATTTCCCAAAAAGTAACTGAAATTAATTCTACAATTAGTCATTTTGTCCATACATGGCTTGATATCAAATGGTGTAAGGAAATCACCACCCTTCAGATCTTTCGTCACATACAAGAAAACGGCCATTTTAAAACACGAGGGAGTTTCAGCAGTGTTTCTTGGACACGCTCACTTCAAAGAATTAACGCTTAGTAACACCCGAGTGGCCCGAAGTCTCTTTTCTCTCCCGAAGTCTTCTTTTACCTTTCGGTAAGTCGAGGTGTTTTTACGGTAGCAACAAAACCTTACCACCTAATATGAAATTTGTTCGCTTCCTTGATCTTTCCCAGTAATCAATTTTGTCGTAACCAAGCCTCCACCGTTGGATTAATCGGTTGCGAGGGACGTTGCGTACTCCAAATGGAGTACGAAAGACGTTTACGTCTATCGAAGTCTAACATCCTACAGTTTTATGTTCTTTTTTTCATGGTTTACGGGGGCTTCAGAAATATCTTTTAGATAACTAATGCGCTAACAACAAATGTTCTAAATAGTGTTTCAGAGGCGGGAATAATTTGGCCGTGCAATAAGTGGCGAAATAATTTAAAACAAATGAATCCATGATGATCCCTGTTTCAAATCAACAAGACATTCAAACTACGATGGATTCACATGTATGTGTTAGATAATAAAATACGCACTACCGACTAAATTTTCGTGTTCTTTCAACTTATTTCCTCCACCTTTTTTGTGTACCCTCTACATATACAACCCTGAAGGCTGCTAAAAGCAGTCAAAATATAGGTTCACCGGTGAAAAAAAAGCATTTGTTTGTCTTCATTTTTGATTACTATATAGAGCACTCAATGTGCTCGAAATATAGATGTCAGACAAAAATAGCAATGGCAGATAAATACGCCCTAACTACAAAGGCACTCAGAAGTGTTTTTAAGAGGCGGAAATCATTTGGCCGTATAATAAGCGGAAAAATAATTTAAAACAATTGAACACACGGTGATCTTTGTTTGAAACCAAAAAGACAATATTCACGTTTTTAGGTCCCAAAAACGCAGAGACAAAAATTCTTTTTCTCTAGACAAAATTAGGTTTGAAGCATAATATTTTAGCGGATAAGACTGTTCTTTTGTCATTTTTCCTGCCTGCCGGTTATTATCGGCTCTTCTTTGACAATTTTAACAGGAGCTTGACATTTTCCGTCATTGGTTATAGTATTCTATTATTTTTTTTAAATTCTATTGTCGCAGACACAGACGCATACATTGCGTTATCAGTAATATACATTGCATTATTTATAACAAACAAGTGCTAGATTCATAACGTACAAAACTGTTATTGTTTGAAACAAGTTTAACAAAAGTGCACATTAGATATTCTGAAATTAAAAGGAGAAAAAAGAATGCACAAAAAACAGCAATAAAGAAGCTAAGTTGTTGAAATACACTTACAATTTCTCCAAATGGTATTTCATTGATATTTGGTTGACAGAGTCAGAAAGTTTAATTGACTTATTACGGAGTTTGCATGAATAAATATAAAATCGCATAAAGAGCAGTGTGTAATTCAATTTTTTAATCAGGGCTTCACTGGTGGATGAATGCAAAGATATTCCAAACAGCGATTCTTTGGAGTCATTCGCAGATTTGAACCAATTGAATATTACACTTTGCTCGAAAAATTGTTTAAAACGGCAGTGGATGAATGTGTGATCGATGGAATCTTCTTCTCCACAATATCAGCTGCGTCACTCTCTTGTTTGATTCCAAAGCGACATAGTTCCTTTTTGGTATGACAAATCTGTGTAGAAATTTGAATTGAAATTCTTTCAACTTATTTTCTCAGAAGAAAGTTTTAACTTTCCTCTGAAACTTACACGTTTTCTGAAGAAATAGTCTGGTATTGATTTCCAGTTTTGTTTTGCGGAGTTTAAGTCTCACTGAGTAAACACGCTTAGACGAACGGCTTTTATCCTAAGATCTACATCAGGCATACGGATTCCTCCCATTTTATAATCTTGATATAAACAGTCTCTTTTGATGCTATGTCTTTTGTTATTCCATAGAAAAATAACTATTATTTTGCTAGTGTCAGTAATACATGCTGTTGGTACATTAATATTGGAGACTGATGTACAAGTTGTGTTTTCTGTTTTCTTTTTTGTGTTTTTCTATTTTTTAGTTCCCTTCATTTAACTTAGATGTTGAAGTTAAGAATCATCCATGTTCGCTGCGGTTTCTCATGTTGTGCGCTCGAGATGGTACAATTTTTTCTAATATGGTGGACATTTTCTTTTTCACCAGCTTTGTTATGTTCGTTTTGTGTCAAGTGTTTTGGTTTGGACAACTTGCGAGTGTTAAGAATTCAGTTCCATGTTATGAAGCTAACGAGGTGTTGTTGAATGTGGTAGGTTATTGTACGTTACAAAGGAGCAGAGTCGTCTGTAACTTATGAGATCCCAAATGGGCAACGAGTTAGTAAATAATCCGAAGCAAGCCAACAAAGTGCTTAGAATGTAAAGTTGCATATCTTACTAATCGGCCGGTGAAGCGTTTTGGTGAGCTGTGAAAGCAAGGCATGACCGGTGATAAGCCGGGGTAGGGGGTCGTGGTTGACTGAGACAAACCAGCGAAGCGCTTATTTGTGTCAGGTTTAGGAAAGAGGCATCAGTGAGGCGGGGTTTGTGGGTGTACGTCAAAAGCTTTAGTGACAAGCCAGTGTGATTTTTTTGTGAGTTGTGCAAATAAGGTATCGGTGACAAGCGAAGTAGATTGTGAATTGTACGACGGACGAATCCTTGACAAGCCAGCGACGTACTTTGTGAGTTGCACAAAGGGCCCGAAGTATCCGAGTCAAGTCGGAGAAATGGTTTGCAGGTTGTAGAACTTAAAAATTCTGTAAAAAGCCAGCAAAATTGTTTTTTTTTAACTCTAGAACGGAAGAGGTTTGTGATTTGCAAGCCTCAAGTATTTGGAAAAGTCAGCAGAATAGTTTATTAGCCGTAGAAGTACTGAAGTATCTGTGACAAACCAGGGGTTCATTCACGAGTTCCAGGCCACCAGTGCAACCATGTCTATTCAGCGAACCAGCAGATAAACAAGCTAGTTTCTAAAGAAACTGTGGTGCTGTGTCAGAGGGGAAGTGGTGGGCAACGCTGAGTTGATAAGGTAAATTGGCCACCGTAGAGACATTGAAAGCTGACGTTTCGAACGTTCGCTCTTCGTCTGAGCGAAGCCACGTTTTGCACTTGTGAGTCATTGCTAACACTAAATATAACTCAATATAAATTCCATCAACTTGTCAAGTGTTTGGCAAAGCCTAGTTTTTAGCAGGGTGAAACGATTGCTGTTAAAAAATAGCTCAGCAGTCGCAGACGAAATTGGATTTCAAAGTCAAATACGTTAAAAGATTTTCCAAAAGACATCAATGTTAGTAAATGGCTTTAGCGTGCACGTGTGAGTAGATACTCTAAAACGTTGTAAAATGGATCCTCGACATTATAACCCAACTTCGCTGAGGTATGAAACCAGTGGCAACCATATTTTGACTCTAGATGTAGATCAACTGTTAAATTGCGACCACGCTCGTCTTTGAAACTTGGTTCTCTCAAGTTCGGAAGGTCTGTTTTGTTTGAAACAACTACAACTGGTTTATCGCAATCTTTTATTGCAGCATCATGATTTCTTTCGCGAATTTCGTCCATGCAGCGTTGTAGTCTTGTAAAGGAATCTGGTCGATCCATGGAATACACCAACACCAGGGCGTCTGCTTTCTCCATATCAACTCGCCTCATGGCTGGAAATTCATATGTCCCTGAAGTATCGATAATTTGAAGCTCACACGTCTTGTTCTTGAAAGCTACATGCTTCACATGGAAATCTTCTACCGTGGGCACATGTCTAGGATTAAATTTTATGCCTAGAAAACGGTTGACAAGAGAGGTCTTACCAACGCCAGAGTCGCCAAATATGGCCACCGTTGACTTCTGCAAATATTTCTCTTGTTCGTTGACCTTTTCTCCTTTACCTATCGGCATAATTAGGCCTTTTATAACTTGCTCTAAAATCTGATTTGAGGCTTCCTCAACAAAGTCTTTATATAGTTTGGGTGTGTCTTGGTGACGTAAATGTCCTAAAAATAAACTGATTCAATTGATCATTTTGTCCATGGATGGCCTGATATCAAACGGTGTAAGCAAATGACCACCCTTCAGATCTTCCCGCACATACAAGTAGACGGACATTTTAAAACACGAGGGAGTTTCAGCAGTGTTTCTCGGACATGCTCACTTCCAAGAATTAACGCTTAGGCGTCTTCTTCTACCTTTCGGCAAATCGAGGCATTTTTAAGGTAGCAACGAAACCTTACCACATGTTATGAAATTTGTTTGCTTCCTTGATCTTTCCCAGTAGTCAATTTTGTCGTAACGAAACATCCTACAGTTTTATGGTCTTTTTCCATGGTTTACGAGGGTTTAAAAAGAGCAAACAGTTTCTTGGCTGCTACAGAAATATCTTTTAGATAAATACGCACTAACAACAAATGGTCTCAATAGTGTTTTAACAGGCGGGCCAAATGGTGAGTTCTGTTTTAAATCAAAAAGACATTCAAAAGTACAATGGATTCACATGCATGCGGAATGCATGTGTTAGATAATAAAGTATGCACAACGGACTTAATTTTCGTGTTCTTAAATCTTACTCCCTCCACCTTATTTATGTTTGGGTACCTTCGATATATATACCCCTGATGAAGGCTGCTAAATACAGGTTCACGGGTGAAAAAAGACATCTTTTTTTTATGTATATAGTCACCCTGAAGAAGAGTACTCAAAGTGCTCGAAATATAGGTGTCAGACGGAAATAGTAATAGCAGATAAATACAGTCTAACCACAAAGGCACCTTTCAAGAGGCGGAAATCATTTGGCCGTGTAATATGCGGTCAAATGATTTAAAATAATTGAACACACGGTGATCTTTGCTTGAAACCAAAAAGGCGTTCAAAACTACGATGGACTTTTATGTTTGAGAATAAAATGTGTACCAAAAATTTCGATTGATCTACAACCTGCTTTAAATATTCTCATTCTTTAATCTTATTACCCCCATCTTATTTGTGTACTTTTTTATATTTTTCTTATTGTTAAATCTTCTGCTATAAACATTACAAGTACGATATCCAAAATTCTGATAAGTTAAAATGTCAGAGGTCTATTTTTTGTTAATTTCTGACTTAGTGCTTTTAAAGGCCATCAATTAATTCAAACAAATAGAAGTCTTAATATGGAATTATATCATCCATCAGCATTCTTACGCCCTCCTTTCCGAAAATATTGCGAGAAATATTCAGAACTTTGTAACTTGCTAACGTAAGGCATGATAGACGCACTTACGTTTTTTGTAAGCTTTGCAGATTCTGAATAAGTTTTCCGAGCTGGATGGCCACGGCAAAACTAGCTGAGCTGATGCCTAATTAAATCTTTACCACGCCTTTATTCTTTCTTTTGTTTATTCTTTGGATCTTTGTCATAACTTGACGATGATCGATGAGGAACTGAAGGAATGTCGGATGATATTGATGATATTGATGATATTGACGATATTTAATTGGCCTTTCAGATTAAAATCGGGTTGAAGACCCAATTTATCTGATATTATTATAACATACTAAAAAGTGAACCATAGATTTAACAGCTGATTAAATTAAGTGACTTATATATAGTCCTACATGTAGGCGTCCGAACATGGCCCAGAATAGAAAGGGTCCTCTTCTGCGTGCTGGTAGTGAAATCGTCCTGAATTAATCTACTAAATTTCTGTTTTTCGTAAAATAAAATACATAATTTAGCTCCTGGGACCTTTATATATACTGAATTGAATTAGATGGGAATGTCAATTCACGTCCACAAATGGACTCTGAAGCGATTCTAAGAGGCGGAAATCATTTGGGCATGCCATGCAAGAAGCAGCCAAATAGTTAAAAACAATTGAATTCACCGTAATCTTTACATTTGAAGCCAAAAAGGCACTTAAAACTACGATGGACTTACAAGTATCAGACAATGAAATAAATTAAAAAAAAAACGAATGTCATGATCTTACACACGAAAAAAGGGAATCGAACCCTTGACCTTGCAGATACTGGCTAGAGCACTCTACTAGTGAAATATGGAACACTCGCGGCGAGCGAGCTTATGAAATTAGGATTATATGCAGTAGGACGTACATCACGCAGGTACGAGCTTTGACAGCGGACTCGTAAGCGCAATTTATCGGTACATGACGCAGGCACTGTAGAGTACAACAAGGTCATAACATATCTATTTATTTATTTGTTTATTTATTATCTACAATTTAATGCCTGTTTCACATAAGTAGGCAATGAAATGTATACAAAAGCGATGCCGATTAAACTGCCATTAGTGAAACCTACAAGGGTTAAGACGCTTTTAATTAACAATAATGTTGTAGAACTGTATTAACCTCACCTTATTTACGTATCTTCCAGAAGCTGTTCATTAAAATACTCTCTTGCCAACAGGTATAATTGAGGCTATTGCCAAATATATGAAGACTCTTCAAATTTAGAAATTTTCGCCTCGTAGCGTAAGGAGTAACCAGCTTTATTAAATCAGTTGTGTTGATTATTTTCATTTTACTTCCTCTTAAATTTGACATTGGTTAAACCCAGAAGGTCTTAATTAACTGACGGGGTTGAACTGGTAGATTTAAATGATCATGCCACAAAAATATGAATCGCAAAGTTTTTATCATTATGCAGGCAATCATGTCTCAGGATAAATGACAGACACGGACGGCACAGACGGTAGCGGGTACCCTCACCTCTTTAGCATACAGCTATTTCAATTAACTTCGTCAGATGAAAGTTTAAGCCTTCGCGACAAGACCGCAGGGTAATATGGGATCTTTATGCCTACGTTCACCAAAGTCAGCGTTACCTTGCTTGCCATAGAATAGCAAGGTATATGGAAGAGTTTTTAAAGCAAAAAATTAAACACATAACGTGAAAGAATCATTTGCAGATACAGTTTTCGTTTAAAACAATTTTTAATCCCACTCATCTTTTTGTTTACCGGGTTAAAACGGGATGCAAATTTTAAATATGTGGGTACACGTGGAGTACGTACATGGTATGTAAATTAGAAGTATGAAAAACATTAACAGCATCATGAAAAATATGGACATGAATTTTTGTACTTCAAGGCAAGAACTAACAACTGAAAATGGAAAGCCAAATCAGGATTGCCGCTGACAATAATCGGATGGTGCCAATTTATTACTTGTACTAAGAAATTCAAAGTTCCCGACCAACTTCTGACAACCGTTAAACTAAGTCTGAACTGCAACTACCCACACTACCCTTCGGTCTTGTCGCGTACGCTTGAGTCGGATCCGACAACCTTCATTGAAATAGTTGTATGTTGTGTTACAATGTTTCGAAAAGATTTTGCTTTGTATAGAAATTCTTTGAAAAGCTTTAAAATACGAGGGAAATATTATGGGTTGTGGCTCTGCTGGGGGCCTGTAAAGTCATCAAATATGGCGCCCAAAATAGATGGATTTTTACTCAAAATTCATGTAACCGCTAAAGAACACGCGAACGCTACTTGTACGGAAATTTTATTTCCAGACCAAATTCCCCGTAAGGCACATCGTAGCTGGAAACAAAACACCGCAAGCAACAGTTCTGAAAATGCGAAACGCGACAAGAAAAGTAAAATTAAAGCTAACGTAAGGAAAATACGGAAATTCTAATACAAAATGACACCAACCCGGGAGTCCATGAAAACAACATCCTATACATACGAACCAGTCACAGAATGCAAAAAAAACACTACTAGCTTAGCGTTTAACATGAATTCCGCGCCCTCTTGTGGGAATATGAAAGAATTAGGGAAAATTATCATGGCTCGTTTACTTAACATTCCGGCTCCGAAAGGTGCACGGGATAATGTAGAATTAGCATAACACGTCAAGGGTGGATTCATTTGCAACATACGCGTACAGCAAAAAATGTGAGAACCTGTTTGTTTGCATGGCTATTTGACGCTGTCTACTCTGATTACTTCTTCCAAATTAGGGAAATGTCTGCTTAAATACTTGCGAAAGGTTTGCATTTCCCCTTGCTGCTACAATGCAAATTTATTGAACGATGAATGCGATAAATCGATACGCGATTGATTAATCGCATAGCCTATACGCGTACCCTTAATGCGATGCAAAAAAACAGGCTGTCGAAATTCCCACTCTGTGGATTTTAATCATCAAGTATTTGCAGACAACGTGAATACGTTTGCTGGTACCACTGGTAAATCACAAGTATCCAACCAGTTGAACTATTTCCCCAGCATAGAAAAATAGAAAACACGTACATAATCATCTTCCCTTTATGACATTATCTCATCTTTTCCTCTCTACTTCCACCACTAGCCTCTAAATTGTAGTTAGTTATTACGATCCCTCTTGCGTTAAAAGGCAAATCAACACCCGAAAGATAATTTTCTGACGCTTTCCTTACTTTCCGCCTTGTTGCTGTACATTTTGATCACGCCCAAAAACAAGTATACGTTTCGCACGGGTAGTTTTCTGGGGTTATCGACACGTTTATTTGCAGGGGTCCCAAGGGCAGAAAGTCCAGGCGAGAGGCAGATAATACGGGCGAAATCGGTGTGAGCTGAAGCCTGGTGCGAGCGAAAGTATACAAGACGAGCGGGAACAGCCCCTGGGAGGATACCTTTAACGGACTAGTTCAAGAGCCCATTTGCATTCTTGCTTCTGATTGAGCACAAATTTTGAGGCATTGTTTTTTTTGTGCCCAAACACCGATCAGCTTATTTCACCGTTTCTTTCGTGACGTCTTATACAGAATGTAACTTTGCTAAATCTTATACCTAGTTGTCACTTGTGCGTACTGAAATCAACTTTTTGTCTCGCTTGTTCGATAGGCCTACCATCGAAGAGAGTTTTTAACAGTAACACGGAAACCTCTCCCCCTGACTGTCTGCCCCTGGGTCTCCGAGGTAGGTTTATTTGCAACGAGGTACGCGTTAAAAATGCGACAAGTATAAGCGTATCCTGCAAATGAATCCACCTAACAATTCATGTCACTCGATATTTCCTTACCTCCATATTCAGACAGGGCTTTTCATGATCTTTTGGGACTTGGGGGTGGGGCTCTTAACTTCAAGAGAAAAAAAATTTATGACAACGAATTTTTGAGGACAAATAGTACGTCCTAAAATGTTTCCTTTGAGGTCCGCAACATAAACCCATAACCTCACAAGTCGTAAATAATACGTTATGTTCTCAAATGGCGACCATCTTAGATTTCTCGATTTTTCAATATCCCAAAGAGCATCAACATTGACCAGGAGCACTAAAATGACCTTAAAATGTAAAACATAGCTACAGAACTTTTCACTTTTCATTAAAAGAGGTAAATTCAAAATTCTTTAAAACGTTGTCTGTCAAATTGTGATGGCCATGGTAACGTCAAATTTCATGAACAAGAACTTGCAAAATCAAATTGTTCCCAGGAAAATTTGGGGAAAAGACACCAAGTTGGGTGACTTTAGCTGGCATATGAAAAAAGTTATAGACGTCCAAAGTCCGTGCAGTCAGATTCCGTCCCCCTTTCCTCTCCGATCTGAATAGGGTTAAAATAGATAATGATTTATAGCAACTATAGAGTATCACAGAATCAACTCAACGCAAATTGCTTTCGGAATTACTATATATCAGTCAAGCATAAAAAATTATTGACTCTGTCATGCTTTCTAATTTCAATCTGCCATTTTGCGTTAGTGATAAAAGGAGAGCTTTTTAATGTTTGGAAATTTGTGTTTTCAGCTGCCAATTTTAATGAACAGCTGAAATAATTAACTTAATTGTTAAAGCAATCGTGGGCAAGGATTTTTTAAACTTTTATTTTGAATGTCCTTATCTCCTGGAACCGATTATACATGAGAAAATTCTGGACGTGTTAAATCCTTAACTTAAAATTCAAAGACAAGGATTTGTCGAGAATTTTAAAATTACTTAATATTAATTGATTATAGTATTTGAATAACAGTTAGGGCAAGGTGTTCGACTTGCTCAAAAGAAAATGCCATTTTTTGCATTTATTATCGGTTTTAGGTAAAATGCTTGCACGTCACCTGACGCCTACCTTTAAGCAATCTAACATTTCGAGGCCTACTTTAAAGCGGTCTATAGCGCTTGTTCAATAATGCAATATTCTAAAACCAACTTAAAGTATCAAGACGAGGCATCACTGTGAGGTTTTTTAAAAGACATTTATAATGTTAACTGTCTTTAGCTTTTATATGTTTGTAGATAATCTAAAACATTCAAAAATGTTTCCTCGACGTTATAACCTAACTTCGCTGAAGCATCAACCCAGTGACAACCATATTTTGACTCTAGATGTAGTCCAACCCTCATATCGCGACCACGTTCGTCTATGAAACTAGGTTCTGTCAAGTTTGGAAGGTCAGTTTTGTTTGACACAACTACAATGGGTTTACCGCAGTCTTTCGCTTCAACATAGTCATTGCTTTCACGAAATTCGTCCATGTATCGTTCGATTCTTGTAAATGAAGCTGGCCGATCCATCGAATATACCAACATCAGGGCGTCTGCTTTTTCCATATCAACTCGCCTCATGGCTGGAAATTCATACGTTCCTGAAGTATCGATGATTTGAAGCTCACATGTCTTGTTTTTGAAGGCTTCATGCTTCACATGGAAATCTTCTACCGTGGGCACATGTTTAAGATTAAATGTTTTGCCGAGAAAACGGTTGACGAGCGAGGTCTTCCCAACACCCGAGTCGCCAAATACGGCCAAAGTGAACTTTTCATGCCGTTTCATGGTGAGGTCTTTTTACACTAACAACATATCCACAGCTTAGCACTAGTTACAAAATCAGACCTGAGGCCTTTATTGGGTCTTTAAAGAATTTCGTTTTTCTTGGTGACGTACATTTGCTAAAAATAAACTGAAATTATTATTCTACAATTTCTCAGCCTGTCCATATATGGCTAGATATGCAGCTGACCCCGCTTCAGATCGTCCTCACGTGAGAGGACTTTTTAAAAAGCGAGGGAGTTGTAGCAGTGTTTTCCGACCATCAGTCTACGCACTAAAAGACATTTGCCATGAATTAGCGTTTATCAACACCCAGGTCGCCTGTATGAGTCTTATTTTCTTGCTTTTGGGCATAGCGAGGTGTTTTTATGGAAGCAACAAAGGCCTGGCACTTGTAAGAAAATTTGAACGCTTCCTTGATCTTTCCCAGTTGTTCAACTCTGTCCTTTTGTAGCCTCTACGCTTAACCCAGTCGACCGGGGATAGGGGTATTCTGCTCCCCCCGCCTTTTAACTCCGAGACTATTAATGTTTTCTTTGAGGACATGAGCTGATAACATCATATAAGGTAAGAATTCCGTCATATTCTTAAAGGGCAGTCATCTTTGATCGGCCATGATTTGGATTTAATTCTCTCGAAAGCCCAAGAATTGACCAATTAGTAATCAAAATCAAGGAAATAAATAAAACTTTAAAAAGTTATCTAAAGAAAGTTATTGTGGAAAGTTCAAAATTTTGCAAATAGTCTGTCAAAATGTGGTTGCCATGGTAACATCAAATTTGATCAACACTTAAATGTTATAACTTGTTTTCCCAGTTAAATTTGTGGAAAAGTCACCTCATCAGCTCATATATATTCAATTAATGTGCTGTATTCATCGCCTTTTATAGTCATTATAATCCGAATGAATATTTCTACTGAGAGTGACAACGGGAAATTTTGCTTTTTTTATTTTGTTTCTGCTTAATTTTTTCCCCTCTGAAAGTCTCTAGATGTGCTTTTGAGGACGTTGAATTAATAATCCACCACGAGGGCTTTAAGGACACCTGTACATGGAAGCTTTTTTTTTTAATAAATAAATAAATAAATGAAAAGAGAATTTCGCTTTTCTCACTGTTTTTTTTGGAAGTCTTGGCGGATTACGCAAACAATCGTAACATGCAAGGAGTTCTATGATTGCCCTTCGTTAAACATCCATGAAGTGGCAAAAGACTACTCAACATTCACTTTGTTTTTGCCAAAGCCGGAAATATAAGCGATCAAACGCAATTAACCACGTTAAACGTTTATCCCTATTCAGACCGGGCCCCACCGCTTAACTCCGAGAATATTAAAGCTATGACAACGACAACGAAACTTGGAGGGCAGACAATACGTCCAAAAATGTTTCCTTGGAGGTCTGCAACATAGGCTGATGACGTGATATGACGTAACAATTATGTCAGGTTCTAAAATGGCGGCCAATAATTTTGGACTGCCATCTTGGGTTTCTTGATTTTTCCAGAACCTTTGAAATTTGCCAAAATTAACCAAAAAGTAACCGAAATCAATAAAAGAACACGAAAACAATATAAAAACGTAAAAATTACTTCAGAAAAGTTATAATTTTTCAGTGAAAAGGTGAAAATTTAAAATTTTGAAACAACAGCCTCCCAAAAAGTGGTTGCTATGGTAACGTCAAACTTGGTGGACAAGCTCTTGCTATGCCTAATTGTTTCCAGATAGATTTTGAGAAAAGTCACCATTTTTGGTGGGTTAAGCTGCTTATAAAAGAAGTTATAAACGTCCAAAGTTAGTGCGGGCTCAATCGCCCCCACTCCCCCCTCTCCCGGTCTGAATAGGGTTAACCCGGACATGAAATGTTACGTATGGTGTTCTTTACGTTCACACAAATGTTCTGCCCAGAAAGTCATTTCTAAATGTATTAAGTAAATAATAATTTGCCTTTGTTAAACGAGAGTTCTCAATGTCTTTAGGTAAAGAAATCAATTTCTTTGAAAACTGTGGAGGTCCGTCTAGGCATTTGCCGATTGTGCTAGTAAAAGTGGCATATTATGCTAGTGGCAGTGCTCGTTTTTTGCCCAAATTATGCTCAAATTATGCTCGCTTTTCAAAATTATGCTACTTTTTTAAAAAATTATTCTGTGCACAAACTTCATAACTCACAACAAGACAAGTTTGAAAAAGTATTTTATTAACCCTGGCCTGACGTTCTGGGCCCGGTTGTTCAAAACCTGGGTAACTTTATCCGGTGGTAAACTGATTAATACGATCTTGCAAAGGGACATTTTTCACATTAGTGACATTACTCGTCCCCCTCCTCTTGTATTTTCCAGTGGTGGATTCGAGGCGTCTATCCCGGGCAAGTTGTGCAGGCTTTGGTCTATCCTCTCTGTTCTCGCTTCCTTGTAAACTATCTGGATGTAAGTTCACTGTACTTGACTCGTTTGGCGTGGCGGCCGCCATTTTGAAACGAGCACTGGGAGAAAGAATAAGGAGTCTGGGACCGAGACACAGACTTCCGGTTCCGTTTCATCGAATTCCCGCGGTATCTCAACACAACTAAAAAGCAATCGCAAAATAGGAGTGGAACCAACTGTTAATAGTAATCTATCGTTTTTAGTAGCTGAGATCTTCGTTTTCTTGAATTATTCTAAAATTGTGCTATTAAGACAAGAAAATATACGGATTATGCTAGCAGTGCTACTTTTGGAAAAAGGGCAAAAATTATGCTCAATTCCTCAGATTATGCCAAAAATTATGCTAGCACAATCGGCAAGAGCCTAGGTCCGTCCATTGTGGAGTGAGACACTGAATTGATGTCAACCGAAGTGGTAAATGGTAAATTGCCTCCTCTATAAAGAGCAGTTAAAACAAATCGTTAGCCCTTCGTCAGACGATGAATAAATGTCCCTTACATCCTCTCAGTTAATATCTTCATTCTATTATTTGGAATTTTTAACGATTCTTCCGCGATCTCGAATTTTCAGGTGGTTTTGTTGAGTAACAAGGATTATATTTCCGATGCCACAGAAAAAAACACCAAACCAAATTTGTCAACGTGTTATATATTACTGGGTACTTTCCCGCAGTTCGGTTTCCTTTAATTTTGGTCGGCCCTTTAAACAGCATATGTTTCTTTTCAAAAATATAACTTTAAAAAAAAAAACAACAAAACAAAATAAATTTAACTCTTAAACTAGCTGGCTTCTCAGAGAGTGTTGACTATCCAAGACTTAACGTGCCTCGGTTACCTAATATCGCTTACGTTGCCTGAGAAGCAGTCTCGATGAATTTCCACGACCAAATAACAACCACAAATTCTTCCACAAACACCAGGTCAGTGTTTTATTGCCCGCACGCACCACACTTCACGTAGAACTTGAATGAAACCGTTTTTCCATGGACTATAGTCGCCATCTTGTGCATCGCCTCACCTAAAACCGTAATTTTGAACGCATTGGTTATCATAGCAGTAAAGCAAAGGAAAGCACTGCAAAACCTCTCACACATTCTCCTATCCAGCATGGATATGCCGTTGTCTGCCTCCATTGATTCCTTAGGGGCCGATTACATGAGGAGGGCTGGCCCGGTTAGCCGGGCTGGCTCGATTTGCCGGGATCTCGGCACGTCTGTGAAACATATTAAAAATCAACTTTGCGATTACATGGAAAAATCTCAGCCCGGTAAGCTGGGATCCCGGCATCGCGATGCCGGGACAACACTTTCTCGTCACTAAATTTCGCTTCAGAGCAAAATGGCTCACCAGAAGATCGATATTTCTCTTTCTTTGTAACACATAAAGGTTTATCAGACCATAAAGCTACGTAAAACTGAAAATCAATAGCCAAAGTAATGAATTGGCGAAAATAAAAACACTTGGTTCATGCTCTTTGATGTAGACATCTTTTCACACGACAGCTTCTAAATTTAGCCGCAGGCAGGCTGGCTTGCCTCGTGTTATACTGGGCTGAGCAGTCATATCGATACACCGAGCCAGCCCTGCTAACCGGGCCAGCCCGGCTCATGTAGTCGGCCCCTTAATTGTTCGTCGAGGTTTCGTCGATTCAGAACGTGTTTGCGCATTAGACATGTTTAATGTCCCCTTCTTATATTTTCTTGCCCAGACTTCTCTATACCATTTATGTGCAGTTTCCTGGGAGAGGTACGTGGCGATACGAAAGTGTATGCAATACAAAGTTATCTTCACAAGACGTTACGCCAACAGGCTCGCGGTAGCTGCTTGGCTTTCAGCTATAATCTCAGTCTCTTCTCGCCTTATTTTCGCCAGTGTGGGTGGCAAGGCTGTAAAATACAGTTTTGTCGTTGAGAATTTCATTGCAGGGGTGGCCTTAATACTTATCATTTACTTCTATGCCGTGGTGTACCACGAGGTACGCCAACGTAAAGTGAGCGCAGTCAACCAAGTCTCAATATATTCAACTTAATGCAAAACTCATTTCAAAGTAGCAAAGTTGACTGTACTGATAACTGCGGCCCTGATTATGTCGTTTGCTCAATCTGGTATTGTTCACCTGTTATCGTTGACTAACCCGTATTTTCGTACAAATTATACTTTTCGATTAATGAGACATTGGTGCAGTTAATTGAATCCACTACTTCACTGCGTTAGGGACAGGCAATTTAGGCGTGCCGTGTTAGAGCTCATGAAAATTAGAAAATGTTCAGCAGCACAGCTAGCTAGAGTTGGTGCCGTGCGATATGTTATTGGCAACGATCAGTCTAGTTTATTGGAAGAGGTAGTAGCGCAGCAAATCGACGAAAATCGTACCCAGCTTGACAAGATCGACGTCCTGCGATCATTTTGTGGGTTTAAATTTTGCTTATCGAAGGACTTATGAGATTACATTGAAAAGGTCTAAATCAGCGGCTCCATGGATTCGCCAAGGTAACAGCTTTTCCGGTGGCTCAAAGCTGCGAGAAACGTCTTCTAGCATTAAGACAACCGTAACAATCCACGCTGAACGTAAGACGCGAGATCAAGCCAAAGATAAGAACTGTGTTGTTTCGAACGATTTAACCCAGCTTCAAGACAAGGTACACCTCAAAAGAATGCTTATGTTATCACGAACCAATCCTGGGATTATAGTTACTCCGTGGAAAGCGTACAGGATCGGACAGTAAGAATGTTTACTGTAAGTATATGTCGAAAGAGCATTTTAAGATAACTTATTGTAGATATGTAAATTCGTTAGCGGTATATGGATTTTTTCTACCATTAAGTAGGTGCTGAAAAGGCCTTGAAAGGCCTTGATGTATTTACCTTGAATATAAGGTAATTCACTTATCTTCTTTTAACAAAAGTTTAAGTAAATTTACCTTGTAGCAGTACTTAAGTAGCCGGTAAGACCTACTTAAGGATGACATCAATCAATTTCAGGAGTTTGTAATTGAAAAACCTGTATATCAAAATTCATAAGGGATGATACGAATGGGAAAGTGCGCTAGTCTTGTGGGAAGTGGAAACCTGACTTTGTTGTAAATATGTAAATTTCTTAACAGTAGATGTGGTGCAATAGCAGTGATTGTACGCCCCGAGTATGTAGCTGAAATAAGCAATGGAAGCCAGTGTATGTCAGGATATTATAAGACCGCTTACACAGATGCTAATACTTAACGGCGACGTCTATGGCCATTTTGGCGTGAAAGGAACAGAGTGAGTGCGTTGTCAGCAAAACAGCTGACGTGACCCTTCTTCCGCCAGGGTACACATTTCAAAATCGCAATGAAATCTCTCTAAAATTTGAGCCAAGACGCTGCTAAAATAGCATCAATAATCCACGGTGAAAGCAGTTTGGAGTAGGCGAGATCAATTTGTGTTAGGTGTTAAATTGATCACGAATCTAAAGGCATAAAGAATATGCGTGTATAGTGATGGAAACGAGGAGGGAATGGAGAAAAAAAAAGGAGAAGAAAGTGTAAAAAACAACACGTGTAAAAAAAACGACAGCAGTTGCTAGGTTTACAGCACTTTTCAGAACAAAGTTAACGCGAAAATAAATTTCAGAAAAATTACAAAACACGCGTTCGCTTTGTTGGTTTCCCTTTTCGGGGCACCAATATGGTGGCCATCAGATTCATTACAAGAAATGAGGCTGACAATGTATCAACATTCCTCGTTCTGTTTACATTTTTACGTTATTATGAAACATGAGAATTGAAAATTAACGCAAAACTATCGATTTTATGAAATTCTGAGAATTCCTGTGTTTTAGGCTGCCACGAATTTGATCGAATTTCAATTGTTTTATTTGTAAAAAGAAGCAGGCTCTTCAAGTTCTCGAACTGACACTGCTACTGGAGCTGAGTCCTTCACGACCTTTTTGGTCATGAAAAATGTAATGTGATCGTCTAATTTAAAGTCGCACGATTTCACACACGAGTGTTTAATCATCACTGACATCACTGGGAACATAGCAATCTCGTACTTAGAGAGGGGAGAGGAACGGTTTAGGGAGGAGGGAGAAATGGCCCCAAAAAAATAGGGAGGAAAGAGAAAGGACGCACAAAAATAGGGAGACCGGAGAACCAGCATGAAAAGGGAGAAGGGAGAATGTCTTAAAAAAAAAACGTGACATGACTTTTTAAAGCCTTAATAGATCCTAATATAAGAAACTGTACGGATCTGTTCCCCACTAAACAATTATATCGAGAGAAGACTGGGTAACCCTGGGTACCCAAGACTATTTTGAGCCCTCAAGCTCAGGTACAGGTGTTTGCGTTATTTTGAATAGTATCTTGTTATTTTTTCGCGCTTCATGCTACTAGATAGCCCCCCACGCAGTCGTTTTTAGGGGAGTCGTATTACCCTCCATACGACTCCCCTAAAAACGACTGCGTGGGAGGCTAGCTACTAGAGGGTTTCTCGCTTCATTGTTTGGCCATTTCAAGATATTCTGATTGACCGTGAGATTTAGAGGCCAAATCGGAAAATCGTGAGACCTTGAGTTAGCCATGTTAGTGTTCGTTAAAACGTGATGAAGGTCAGGGGCAAGGCCATGGTGAGTACGAAATGTTTTGCCTTTCTAGTTTTCTGTCTTTTCTGTGCACTTCATGTGTTTAGGTCTGTTTAGGCGTCACCAATAAAACGAGTAGTGCTTTCTGATTCAGTGCTTCCATAAGGTTCCCAGAAATGTGAAACAGTACAGCAACTTAATCTTAAGAAGTATTTTATTATAGACCGTGGAATCGCACTTTCGGCATTCATGTCATCGATAACGGCTCCATTTTGTGATCTTTTACAGTAATTTGACTGTCACTCAAACATTGACATGTTCTGGACTTCCCACTTGCACTGTGTCATGTTAAACTCCAAAGTCTTTTTGTGCAAAAATATTTCTGCTGCAATTGCTTAATCAGATAAGAATAATTTGTAGGAAGGGAAGTCAGAAAACTATGAAACTAAACTGACAATGTAATCGTACTTAAAAAATGTTATGGACTTCGTGTACTGGTTGATGCTGCGTTATCTTGACCCGTTAGTGCGGTACAAATCCTAACATTTTTAACGCTCATCAAGAACCAATAAACATTTCTAGTTCAGCTAATTCAGCCTTCTTAAAAACGGTGGGTCCTAATACAGAGGTATTTTTGCAAAGGTTATGACTATGGGGGAAAAGCAGATCTTAGTAAGGATTATTGGAATCTAAAAAGAAAAATGTGGGTAATCTCGCATTTTTCAGAAATAGCTAAGCTACCATAATTCTAAAAAAAGCTTTAAAACACAAAGAATGTACGGCATTTTCTTTCCAAATATCTCTGAAAAATGCGCGGTTACCCCCAATTTTCTTTTACGATTCTGATAGCCCTTGCTAAGATCTGCTTTTTCCACATAGTCATAAGCCGCGCAACAATACCGTTGTATTAGTAGGCAAATTCCTTAAGAAACCCGAATATCTCGGACCAGGCGTGCGTTTCTCAAAAGCCCCGAAAACTTTTGACTCGAAAAGTGACCCGAAAAGCTCCCGAAAATATTTTATAGTGTTCTTTCGGGCGCGTTGAGAAACACTTCTCGGAACCCGAAAAAAGTGCCCGAAAAGTGTCCCGAAAAGTTCTCGGGCCCGAAAAGTTTTCGGGGCTTTCGAGAAACGCACGCCAGAGGTGTGCGTTTCTCGAAAGCCCCGAGACTTTTTGGGTCGATTTTGAGCACGATAAGTTACTCTGTATCCTGTAAATAAAGAACTTTCTAAGCATCAAACTTCCCCTATTAGTTATACATTTCTTACCTTGAAGACATGTTAAAATAACAGCTTTGTAGAATGAGTTGATCATGTTTTTATAAATGGCTTTTCGGGCCTTTCGAGAAACGCATCCCAGACCCGAGATGCGCAGGACGTATGCGCAGTAACAAAAGGGGCACCGTCCTTAAGGTACTACTAAAATCATCAAATTTACTGACCAAATCTTTGGGATGTTGGACATCAGCGAACTTGTTCCTCAGGAAAGTGAAGTTGAAGGTGCTTTGAGTAATAGCGATAGTGACAGTGACGACGAACTGAGAGTGTAACATGCCCACACTTACGCGTAGCAGCAGGTGGGTTCGAGTGCCTGCAAACTGGCAAAGTGTCATGACTTTCTATAAAAAGAACATCTTTGTTTACAGACTTAATTTGATCATGAAATATATTAAAGGAGATTCTGGCTTTGCTGTATCCAGTGAGAACTGTGTGGTTATAGATAAAAACTGAGAGTAAGAGTAAGGCAAGACATCAAATGCCATACAATAGAGAAACAAGAAGATATGAGAGGAACTCGTAAGGGATCATGAGGATATAATGTCGCTTGAGATGAGGAAAAGAGCCTGTTAGTTTGGGAAAATCACAAAGATAACGTACATCATTTATAGGTACCCTGTTACTACATGTTAAGTCTAGTAGTTTGTAGGTATTCAAAGAGCACAAAGTTCTTTAGTATAAAATGACAATATTGGAAGGAATTTAAACTGCAGTGTAGTGTTACATAATATAACCCGGTAAAACATAATCAGGGAGAAAGGTGAAAAAACAGGGAGGAGGGAGAAATGGCCAAAAAAATTAGGGAGGAGGGAGAAAAATGAGTTTAAAAATAGGGAGATAAGATATTCAACTGCCTGTTCCTCTCCCCTCCTTAGAGTCCTCGGGCTTCTCGGTCAGCGGGTGGCCGCCTGGAGAGACTCTGGGGAAATTGAAAACAACTGACTTTTTTATTGGCTGTTATTGGGCTGTTTACTGTAACAAAACAAAGAACCGTTAACCGCAGGATTCTTCCGGTAACAATTCCATTACCCAACGTCTCTCCCGGTGATCACCCGCTGACCAAGAAGCCTGAGGACTCTGGGTACGAGATTGGGAACATTGCTTCTCGCCTTTGCAATTGAAACATCTAGCTATCTCTGTTTAACAGTCTTCACAGCCAATAACATCACGGCTTAACTGACAGACAACCAATAACATCACGAGATCGTCGACTAGTCAGGACAACGACCAGAGATTTATAACACCTACTGACAACTCACAGTTCGCTTGACTCTCATGATGACTTCCGCTCGGGTTGTCGAAACGTCGTCAGTCAATGTCACCATAAACAGTCCTTCTCAGGATTTCACTCACCCGGACGATCACAATTTACCGAATTATGATATGACTCCTGGGTTCAAACCATTTACGGTCATATCCGTTTAGTTATCGATTTGACATTTTACAGTTTTCTAACATAAGACGCATTGCACAGTAGCCACAAAAATAGCACGCACGCACCGATAACACAGGCAAAACAAAAAGTTCACACTTCTTTTTCTTAACAGTTCCAAACCCACGTTTCCTAACGATTCCACGTTTCCAAAAGTATAGAAAGTATTCCGATATTTTAGTAAGAACTGTCTGGAGCGTAACTTGGTTCAACTCTAGTTAGATCTCGGACCAAGACCAAGATTTAGTGTCGGTAATAGGGAATTACGTAATAGCGGTAAATTCTTATTCGCTGGGAATTCATTCCCTGTCCGCAATATTTAGCGGGGGTGTCCGTAATAGTAAGGTGTCCACAAGGGGAGAGTTGACTATGAAAAACATTGAATGATTTCAGTGAAAAAATAGAACGCATACTCTTTGTCTCAGATCTGTAAAGGCTCCTTAAATGCATAGGCTGGTCTATGAAAAGCATTGTTTCCGAGATCTCCCTAGTGTCTTAGCAACACCTTAACTGCTTTTCCTACCTAAGTAACATTACTATGGTTTTTCTGATGTTTTGAACTCAGGCGAAAAAAAAAAACAGTAAAAATATAAACTAAATTCGATTTTGAGACGACATTATGGCTTTATAATGACGGCTAGTTGGGAGAAAGTGTTTGAATTTTCTGCTTTACAACCCACATTTGCCTTATGAAACAAACTAAACTCTTTCAGTGTATCAACATAATTTTAATCAAACGACGGAGATCGACAAAACAGTAGAATAACGTGACAATAAACTTCTTTACCAGGTTAAAACTGGAACATAAATGATAACGTAATTAATTATAGCTCACGGATCGCGTAATTTCGAAGTTATTTCAAGGAAGAAAATGTTTCATTGCTTGCCTGGCAAAACATCAGTGAGCTATGGCAAGATAAGAACAGTGAAGACAGCACAAAACATCAGCGGTAAAGAGCCTTAATAAACAATGCACATGACAGAAAGAGAGAGATTCAGATTGCGTTCAATGCTTACAGAAAGAGGAAGTTATACGATAATAACTATGAGATGCCAAGGGATCTGAGGTATTGAAGAACTTAGAAAAGTTGTCAAAGTAATATACAGATTAAGTGAAGGAGCAGGTTAAGCTCTTAAGAACTCCTGTCCAGAAATATCGAGAATCCGACGACAGAAGCAAAATTTCATATTTCGTTTTATTCCACCAAAACTACACCTTTGGTGAACTATTTTCAAAAATCGTATTTAATAGTTCCTCCGCTTTTTGTTTGTTTGTTTGTTTTTCTTTTTTTTTTTCAAAAATTAGAAAAGTTCGAAACACGACTAGAAGCTCGCTTGCGCCCGCCAAAAACAAGGGAAAATCGTGCATCTTTAGCAGGCTCGCAAGCAACAATGGAAAGCGTTCCCGCTTTACCATTTGGCTTATAAGTATATCATTCTTTCCTCTATCTAAAAATATAAAAATCAGGTAGGTTGACCCGTTGAAGATACTAACCTTGAAGGGTTTGAAGTCAAAGTGAAATTTGGGTCAACTTCAGAGGCCTATAACTGACCTAGCATATATTTTTCAGACCAAAAATATACATCAAATGTATATGTCATTCATTTTTACTATCTGAAGGTGTCGTTTTTCGCCCACTAAAAGCGACGCGTCGAGAACAAAAAGTGTGCAGGGTAGTTTTAGCATTTCGGTAGAGCGGCCGCTGTCGCGTGAGCCACGTCAGTTCCACTAAAAGCTACTAAAGCAGTCATAAAACAAGGTTTCAGTGGCCCATTGTTTTGAATACGTTAATAAATTAAAAAATAGACTTTTCTATGGGAGGTAGCTATGTTACTGTGGCTTTAGGGGCAACTCGGTTGACTTTTCTACAACGTAAATTTGTTTACAATGTAACAATATTATTTCATTGATCCAATCTGATAAACCAAAAATGCTCTCACCTTAAGACTTCATCTTGTGAATCTTTTGGCTTAGGTTATCACTCCTTTTACCAGACTTATTGGCTGCATTAGTTATGATCATTTGTAGATTGCAAAAGCAAAAGTTAAAGAACCTTTTTCAAACTATGCCAAACTATGCACTCCGTATTCAAATTAGCATAAATGTGCGAGATGAAATCTGAGCTTATACTGGTAGGCACCATACTGAGGAAAGCGTGACGCAGCGACTTAGAAGACATAGAACGCTGGAAGACCTAAATGGGCTTAAACATAAATATTAGTTTGCCTGTGAATAGCCATTTTGAATGTATATATGCGAAGTGACATTTCCTTAATTTGCAGTTTCAAATATTTTAAGGTCGGAACATTTATTTTAGAGGGGGTGGTTGGAAAAAACGAAATATTCCTTCAAAGCTTTCGGGAAGAAAGACCGCAGAAACGTTCTGGTAACGTTCCGCAATGTTTCTTTGGAGAGAAAACCCTGACCACTGGGGAAAAAAGGAAATTTGATCAAACCGAGTACATTTTTTATCAACAACTAAAGGAGTCACTGAGATTCGAAGAGGTAAACTGCACTGTTGTCGGTAACTTAAAAGTTTAACTTTTGTTATCAATGACTTGCCCCACACACCGCTTCTTTTACCGAGAACAAAACAGTATCGAAAGCATCTCCCAAGTCAGTGAAGGCCCTCAGCACTTCGCAAACGTCTCACTTGTAAAATAATGATACCGCATGGAAGGCAAAGACTTGCTCTTTCATCCTTTAAGCTAGCTCTTTATTTTTTTAAAGCACAAGATTCGTATTAACACCAAACTTGATCTAAAACAGTTTCTTTCAAGAAAGAATATCAATTTAAAGAACCATGTTAACTTGTAGCATTACTTTCTTGGTGCAATGCAACCAAACTTTTCCCTATTTTACATACTCTCAGCCCGGGAAGCCTCCAAGTTGAGCTGTAGCAATACCAGAAGAAAACACCTCCAATTTAGCAAGAACAGGTAGTTGCTATAAAGAAAACCTCCCCAGTCGAGGCGTGAGTTCAATCACTTTTAAACAATTTGTTTTGTTCTAAAAATACACAATGAGAGACAACAGGAGACAACACACAGGTGGAATGGTGTGTTGTAATGTATCGAGCGTTTGTGGTCAGCAACGACCACTGAATATTGGTCAACGTTGGAAAGAAAAAGGAATAAATCACGTGTTAGCAAGAGGAAACAGGGATCGGTGGAGGGAGCTTGGAGGTTGTAGACAGCGATCAAGGGAGTATCTTCCTTGCCACAGAAGATTGATATCTCACAGCATAACATTGTAATGTCTAAGAGATTTCAGGGCAGTAATGTTTCAACTTCCAAGTTGAAAATCTTAACAGGAAATTTGTTCAGTTTCTTCCAGTTCTACACAGCCCTCCACATTTTCATGAGTCAGAGGCGTTAATAACTGTTGATTACAGTCTATCATTCTTCTACTATCGAAGCTGAATTATCGTATGATACTTCCACTAAAGAAAAGAAGGAATATAAAAGCATTTTATATGTAAGGCCTTTTATATGTTAGGCTTATTCGATCACTTCTGATCCAACGTATACCAGCGGGATTATCAGTAGTAAAGTCGGCCCGTATGTGGCATATGGAGGCTCCTGATTGGTCGAGTGACGTCATGTCATTTCCGGTGGGGGTTACCGCTGACCAGTGGTCCAAAGAGGATCGCGGGCTCATCCAACCGGAAGTCACGTGATTTGAGATGGGAAACCGCTGACGAGTGTGAAAAAGGGATCGCGGGCTCATGCAACCGGAAGTCACGTGATTTGAGATGGGAAACCGCTGACGAGTGTGAAAAAAGGATCGTGGGCTCATGAAACCGGAAGTCACGTGATTTGAGATGGGAAACCGCTGACGAGTGTGAAAAAAGGATCGTGGGCTCAAGGTGGGGGAAAACCGCGGAGAAAACGCGGGCTCAAAGTCCAAAGTCCAATTTCTTGAACGTGGGTGACCCATATATGGCCCATAGATGGATTTGATATGAAAACAACACGAAATAAAAATAAATTTTTATTAAATTGGTTTTTACAAGAACTGAGAAATGTTTTTGGAGTGTTCCTTAATGTTCAATAGAGTTCTCACTGGTATCCATAAGGGTAGGTCTGGAAGGTGACAGGATCTACCACTCTCTTGTCGAAGACCAACTGATACTGTTTGTACTCGGGGAAGGTGTACAGTAGGTAGTGCTTGGGATCCCGGACGATCTGGTGTGTTTTGATGATTTGGGTTTGTCTGGGTTTCAGGAGGGGGTTCTTGATTTCGTCGAGGACGTTCTGACGCATGACCTCGTAGTTGAGTTGTGCGTGTCCTTCACTGTTGAGTCGGAACCCTCGCACCTTGCATTCTACCTTTCCTTTATTTGAAGAATATCCATAATTCTTGGGTCCTCCGCTGACGAATTCTTGGATGTATTCATCGTGGTCTAATTCGGAGGTGAAGTTCCCTAGATAGGAACCCAAGGTAGGTTTGAATTGAGCGGGTGTTTCCTCCAGGTAGATGACGGAATCCGTATCAAAGTAGAGGACTCTTTCCCCTAAAGCTTCCAGGGCGGCATAGAGTTTGAGCCGAGCATGGCAGGTGGTGAAGCAGGCCACAAAAATGTTGAGGTTGGGTGAAACGCGGATGTCCTCTTTTTGGTTTTGGTAGTGCACCTCCACCATATCGTCATTGATGACGGAGACGTGACGGACGTCCAAGACATCACTATCCAAGAATCGATGAAAGGCCTGTGGATCATGAAAGGCTTGAATTTGGGTCTTGTTGAGGCGTTGTCCAAATTTGCCCCACATGGAGTTGAGCATGAGCTTAGCTAGGGTACGCAACCCCGGGTTCTTCTTGATGTTGGCGTACTCCAACTGGATGCCTTCATGCAGGAAATACTGTTCGATGTAAATTTGTTTTTCTTGTTCCGTCATGTCATCCTTAGGCCACCCACTGGCTTCTTGTTTGATTTTCAACCAGGTGTTGACATAATCGGCGAAGAGCCCCTCACAGGTTTCTTCAAAATGCCAGGCTTCATAGATGTATTGGACTTGGTACCCCAATTCAACGGCTTTGACTAATTCCGGGCTGCACCAGGTACTGGTGAGGGCACGTTGTTCGTCGGAGTGATGGCAATGATAGGATCTGTCCAAAAGAGGTTTGTCCATTTCTTCTTTCATACAATGGGCACAGAGGGGAAAGAGTAGTTTGTCGCCATGACGGTAAGGCAGTACGGGATGGTACAATTCACGGGGAGGCAGGATTTTGCATTGGATGAGTCCAAAGTACTGGTGGATGTCTGTGTGACCTGGGGCGAAGATGATTTTTGGATGTCCTTTGGGGTACACAGAGTTCTTGTTGACCCACGGGTACAAGGAGGTGACATCAATGTAGTGAATTTTTTGGCCAGGGGTGATATGATGGTAGAGTTTGATGGCATTGGTGCGCCCTCCACAGAAAGCCTCTCGAGGTTCAAGGGGTTGGATGAAGTTGAGTTCCCGGACGAAGGCGTCGATCTCTGGGTGGGTGTCTCGGAGGTGGTCCCATTCACATCCCCACATTTGAATGACGTTGTACCCTTGGTCGGTAAGTTTTTGGACTTTGTCTTGGGTGACGTCATAGACGTCCTGCATGGTCCGATCATGGTTGCGGGGATGTTTTTCGTAGCGATGAGGATAACAGGTCGGGCATCCGTGGGTGAAACAGCCTTGAAATTCGTAGACGGTATGGGTGTCGGGGCAATAACCATCCACATGAATGTTGGTCCCGGGGATCGTATACTCGCCTTGATTTCGTGCATGTTGAATGTACTGAGGCTCTGGATGGGCATTGGCCAGTAGATCAGCGGGGGTAAGATCTTGGAGGGCGCGTTGACGTAGTTGGTGATCGCACCAGGTTAACCATTGAATGGCTGGGAGGGAGTGGTTGATGTGGTTGTCTCTCCACCCCTTTGGACCGGCGGGTTCACTGGCAATACTGTTGGGGATCATCCGGTTCATACGTAAATCTCGATTACAAGCCGAGGCAATGGTGACGTGATCGAAGGGATTGAAGCCGGTCAAGTCTTCAAACAGGCGTTTGAAAGTCAGACATCCTTGTTTCAAGAGTCGTACATCGGAACTGCAATAGGCCAATAACTCTTGTTGAAAATGAAACACCACACCCTGGCCGCGTTGTTGTTGATGCCAGGTTTCAAAGGCTTGTCTTCCTTCGAGTGTCATGGTCTCGGGCATGTAGTAATCGCGTGAGGGGAGGATGCCCACGTACTGTTGATGGTCAGGTATGTTGAACTTGTGGGGGAAGTACCCTTTGCAGAGTTCGGTCAAGCCAAAGGTTTTGGGAAAGGCGGAGAGGGGCATCTGGAAGAAACTCATCGAATCGATGAACCGGATGCGGTCATGTTTAATTTCTAAGAGTTTACATCCGTTGCGGAGTTGTTGGACGATCCGGTTGTCCCCATAGTATTCTTGGATGATAAAGAAGCCGTCGTATCCCTGGAAGTTATGAGCGATGACATTGACTTGACGGGTATCGTGGAGCGTCAAGGTATCCAGCCATTCCAGAAAGTCACGGATACAAGTGAGACCTGGGAAAGGCTTGGGTTCATCGTTGTCTTCGGTTTCGGCCACAACGAGATTGGCAAGATGTTTTTCCTGGGGTTGCATGGCTTCGATATCAAAGAAGACGTGTAAGGGTGGCAGGTCATCCTCGTCCTCGGAAGAGGAGGCAGGGGGTTCCGCGGCGGCGGCACCTCGTTTGGCGCGAGGACCTTTTTGACGGGTCCTCTTTCTCTTCTTCTTTTGGTCTTGAGGTTTGGGGGCTCTTTGTATGAAACAACGGTGGTCCTCGGCGTTAACGTACTGATGACAAGACGGGCAGTCTATGTGGAAACAACGGTGCCGTTGAATGCGGGACAAGCCTACATTTTGTTGATAACAGTCAGGGCATCGGTATCGTTGACAGCACACGGAGGTCTGGAGGCCCGTAGCGGGTTTGCCCGCATGGGTCTTGCTGGAATGGGCTTCCTTACACGCGGGTCCAAAAAAGTCCCGATGACACGACCCGCAACGTTGAGTGGCTTTCAGGTGTCGGGGGTAAGCATTTTGAAAGTCCGGACAATCTTTCTGTCGACAGGCTCCGCACAACTTGGTTTTGGTGCATCGATGCATCCCCTCATCGTTATAGGGTTTCCAACAATCCGCACACACATAACTGGACCCAAAAAATCCTGGCAATTTGGTGATGACATCATAATGGTCTTGGTTGTGCAACAGGATCAATTGTTTGTCTTGTGGGGGACCAAATGTCGTGATGTGAAACGATCGCTGCGCATCGACCAACAGGATCTGGTAACCGGTGAGGGAGGGAGCTTGACTGAATTGGGTCAAGGCATCATACCCACAGGGACCGAAGGGTACCTGGGCTTCATTCTGGAGGTCCCAAGCGAGGGTTCTCTGCAGGGGCCTTCCTTTGCAGATGCTGTTGTAGTTCGGGTGCTGGTCCACGCGAGCTTTGGCGACCACGAGGGCTCTGGCACAACAGAGTTCATCATCATTTTGGATGCGGATGACCGACCGTTTGTTGGTTGTCAACAGGGTCATGGTGGGATGCCCGGGTTTCCCACGACGGGGTTTGCCGGTACCTTGAGGCGCATGATGGACTTGCGTGATGGACACTTGAAAGGAATCGTCCATTTCAAATTGTTCGTTGCTGTTAAGGGCTTGGGCTAAACGTTGGAACAGAGCTTCCACCCGTTCTGTGTCTCGACGCCATTCCCCTGCCCGTAATCCCCATCCCTGAAAATTATTGTGCAGGCGATCGGAGGCGATGGTAAAGTAGAGTCGATCTTGATCGTGGAGGTCAGGCGTGGTGGTTAACACTTGATGGACGGCTCGACGTAATCCCTCTTGGAGAGCATGGGTGATATTTTGGCCTGGAAGCAAGTTCCCCCTTTGACGTAACTGGGTCTTGAAATGACGTTCTTGTACCCCCATGCGTTCACTCTTCCGATTCACAAAAGGTTCTAAGTCAAATTGGAAGGTAACGGAGGGATCCAATCCACCCCCGCTTTGTTCCCATTGGTCCAAGGCCTCTTCACAAACGGCGTCGTCACTGTCCGTCATGTTTTCGAGGCAAATTAAAGGTCCCACACAGGAATGTGTTGTCTCTTCTTCTTCTTCTGGCTCTGTATCCGACATATCTAATCCAAGCATGGCTAAAACCTCATGGTGGGCGAGACCACTTGGCCCCGCCACATCGTCGTCTTGAGAGGACATGATCAGATGAACTGACTGGAGCTCGGGGTTCGTTTTTTATAGAGAATCAAAATGTCACGTGGGAGGGGAAGGAGCCAATCACTAAATAGGGTGCCCCCCTAGAGAGGGGGTGCCCTAGGGAGGGGTGGGACGAGGTGGGGGGACCCCCCTCCCCCCTCTCTAATTAGGGTCCATGGGGCATCACGGGAAGGAATAAACCCCTATAAAAGAAATCGAATCGCCGGCGGAGTCATCTCAAAATGGAGTCTAGTCTAGAGAAGCTGTTGAACAAGTTTGAGAAGTTTGAAGTGGACGAAATTTTAAATGAGGTGAAGGAGTGGGTGCTCGACGATGAAGACATCCGGGAGTTTGGGGAAGCGCTGCTTGAGGAAAGGAGGCAGAGGCGGCAGCTCGCCCAAGCAGCCCAAGCAGCACGCCACACCTACGTGCAACAGCACTGGAACCCGGGCTGCTACCCACAACTCAACACCGAGTGGTACATCCGGGGCCTCGACTTCTGTTGCGACTACTGGCGGTATGAGTTTAAGCGCCCAGCCACCCCTCCGCCAGCACCGCCCCCCTCGCCCGAGGTCACCCGTAAGCGAGGGCCTCCGCCGCAGCAACCGACAACGCACGACGTACCGACCAAACAACCACGACGATGACTCTGACCCAGACGACGTTGACGACAAGAAGGACGAGGACTATGTCCCTGACGACAACGACGACTCTGACCCAGACGAGGACTTGAACGACTATGTTTCCGACCCTGACGACAACGACCTTAACGACTCTGAACCAGACGAGGACTTGAACGACGAAACGACAGAGTTACTGACGAAAGACGAAGAACGACGGAGACGGAACGCCATCAAAAAAGCTAGGTACAATGCCCGCTACCCAGAGAAAGCCCGTGCGAGGAATATTCGCAAAAAAGCCAACTACCGACGCAAGTATCCTGAGAAAGTGCGTGCTTACAGAAAACAATACGTAGAACAATATGCGGTTCGAGTGCGGGAGTCCAGAAGGCGTTATGAGGAGACGCATAAGGAGGAACGGCGTGCCGCCAAAAGACAATGGGCCCGAATCAACCGAGCACGTTGCACCGAAAGCGATCGACGGTATAAAGAGAAACATCGGGAACGTATCAGACTCCGAGATCGGGAGTATCGTCAAAAGAATCGTGCACGAAGATTGGCGTACAACAGAATGTACAACAGAAGTGAAAAAGGAAGGGCGGCTCGTCGGGCTTATCGTGCTGCGAACCGAGAGAACCGACTGGCGTTCCTCGTGCCTCGTTCCAAACCACTGCGGGTGGTATTGACTGATTGTAGAACGCAACCTTCTCTGGAAACGTATTTGAATGACTTTTGTGTCTCCTTACCTTCTGTAGAGAGACAGAAAACGGAAGAGAAAATCAAAGCATTGGGACCCTTGAAATTGACCATTCCCTTGGAGGACTTTATAAAATCCATACCGAAAACCTTTGAGAACATTTCTTTTTCTGAATCATTTCTTGAGGATTATACTCTCACGGATATGGATTCCGGGGGTGTGCAAACCGTGGACCCCTCTGACTTGGGTCCCCCTGACTTGCACCCCTCTGACTTGGAGGACTTTTCGTCTTTGTTGCAGAACATATCGCCTGACGATTGGACCGAGTTACTGGAGGATGTGGAGGAGTCTTGTTCCTTTGATCTGGAGGCATTGTCACCCGACGAGTGGGCCGAGTTACTGGAGGATGTGGAGGAGTCTTGTTCCTTTGATCTGGAGGCATTGTCACCCGACGAGTGGACCGAGTTACTGGAGGATGTGGAGGAGTCTTGTTCCTTTGATCTGGAGGCATTGGTGCCCCCCGAAGACCTCGTTCATGACATGTCACCCGACGAGGGGGTGGATTTAATGTATGATTTAGTAATGTAAAACATTTTTCGTTTCCGTATTTGACAGAACATGCCATCGTGACATTTGTGGTAGAACGATCAAAGAGACAGTGACATTTTTTTTTATCAACGTGGATCATATTTGTCTACACTACAAGGAGTTCTCCAGTACAATGAACTTGGTCACAAGGAGTTCTCCAGAATCCTGTTTGAGAATCCTGTTTGAGACACGAACTATAGAAGACTACCGAACTGCAGAATAACAATCAGACATTGTCATTTATTTATTTGTCAACAAGGTATATAGGGGGTCTATACCTCAATGGGTTCTCCAGAATCCTGTTTGAGAATCCTGACACGACATCTTTGTTTTTGAGACAGTACTAAGGAACCAATCAGACATTTTCATTTTTTATTGACACAACAAATGGTAGGGGGGTGTCATTAAAATTACAATTTTAAACGTTTCTTGGCTTGCATGATTTTCTTGACCACCCGTTCCGTCTTGGTTTTCTTGCCGGGTAATTTATCAATGGCTTGGATCATCTTGGTATCGGCTTTCCATTTGTCTTGCAAATTCTTGGCACGGCTGTAATCAATGTCGTGTTGTTTCGCAATCCGGTCCAAGCGATTTTTACCGGGGTCCCCACGTTTCAGGCGTTTGGCTAAATGCGTCCCAGGGCCCATGTATTGATACCCAGGCCAATGAAATTCTTTGCCAGTTTTAGCAATCCATTTTTGGACATCCACTGCCCCTCCTCGTTGGGTGCGTTTCCGTTTGATACCCCTTCTCCTCCTGTGGGTGGGCATCTTTTTACTCACTGTCGTAATCCAATCGACGTCGTAACTTTTTGCCTCGGTGCCAATCTTCCCAACCGGGTAAGGGTTTTAATGCTTGCACTTCACGGGAGACGCCTTTGCCTTTGCCTTTGCCTTTGCCTTTGCCCCAAGGACTCTCAGCTATCTTTTTTTCCAAGGTCTTGCGACGTTCTCGAATGGTTTCTAAACGCGATTGTAGATCCCCTCGACTAGTGGATGGGCTCCCTTTCTTGACAATCTTACTAGTGGTGGCTGCTCCTTTGCCTTTCTTGGTGGTTGGGGTAATGGGTGGTTTGGGCGTCGACGGGCTGCCTTTTATCATGCGCTTCAACCATTGTTCCACGGGCCCCGTCACCAAATCCCCGGCTTCTTCTTCTTCTTCTTCGCCTGGCGGGGCCCCCGGGGCCCCGACTCCCACGCCTCCGGGAAATTGACGAATGCGTTTGGTTAACTTGATTAATTCTTGACTCAATGGTTTGGTTTGAGCATTGACCAGGGCTGGGGGTAATTCGGGATTGGCCAACAAGACATGTTTTTTAGCGGCCAGCGTCGCGGCTTTGTTCAACAAGGCATTTTCGGTGAGTTCTCCTTTGTAATATTGAACGAGTTGTTCTAAGTCCTTCTGGGGAATCATGTAGACCTCATCCATGGGGGTTGACTACACTCGGAGCAAAGTTCCCCGTCTTCTATCTGACGACAGCTCTCACAAAGACGGGCCTTTAAGATGTGCCTGTACTCTCGATACAACAGGCGATATTTATGCTTCCAATAATGACACTCGTCTTTCCACTGGTCGGTGGCCCGATTGGCCTCTTGTAACAGGGTGATCCATGTGGCCAGGGTTAACGGGTCGGTCGAGCACATTGACATAACACCTCGTGAAGTCCTTGAAACAAGCCGCGTCCTTTTTGTTGAACCAACCACGCCCGACGTTTTTTGACGGAATGTCGACGACGTCCCAAATCGCGTAGCACCCTTTTATAGGGTTGAAGTTTAGTCAGCATGGGTGGGGTGACGGGAATCTTGTTTTTTAAGAAGTTCAAAACCAATTCACTCACAGCATTGATTTGATCGGCATTGGCATGTTGTAACAACTCTTGACGTTTGGAACCATTGGCTTCTTGTAACATGGACCGTAAAAACGGTAATTGACGTCGAAGACGTTGCATCGTTTATCGGTGACGACGACGATAGCGTTGATTGGCTTTTTGAATCGTGCGTTTTATACGTTTATCCGTTTCCAAGGCCACGGCTTTCCCCAATCCTACCATGGCGGGGACCAATAGATTTAAAAAACCACCGCGTTGACGACGACGGCGGCGTCTTCTCTTCAAGGATACCATGAGTGCGACAAGACACGTTGAAGGGCTTTGTTTTGTTTGATGAGGTCTTGCGTCTCTTTATAGCCTTGACGGGTATTGCGTTTCAAATCGGACCACCAACCCCCACCGCGTTGTTGCCGGTAATGTTGTACATTATCGGTAATGCCTTTCAAGGCTTGTCCACCTAATTTGCCTAAAGCCAGTCCAAACCCCGGCGCAGGGCCTGAGAGAAACATACTCATGCCATGGGCAATTTTATCCACCAAACGGGGTTTGCGACGCATTAAAGCTCCTCCTCGTTGTTTCCTTTTTCTGCGTCGTCGTCGTCGTCGTTGGACGGCCATGGTTCTAAGAGTGTCGGACTGGGAGGGAGCGGCTTTTTATGGATCCAGTAGTCTTTGGGTTTCAAGGGACGAGGACATCCATCTACATAGCATAGAGCTTCCAAGGGTTGGTAGACAAAATGACGATGGTAATCTTGGAGACATCGTTTGGGTAACGGAGGGGTGAAATCCACAATGGTGTCATCCAACGTTTGCATCTTGATTAAAAATCCTTCCAGGTCCTCCAAGGGGACACCCCTCACATAGGTTTTCAATTCGGTCAAGGCTTTGGCATAGGTGGTAAACGCAAATCGACTCATGGTCACTTTAAATCGATATTGTTTAAAATCATTCCATCCTTTGACCACGGTGCCCACCGCCGCCAAACACGCTACCAACGTACTGTTCTCCAAAAGGGGGCCAGCAATCATGCCCGCGGCCATCAGGAGTAACGCCAGGCCATTAAACAAGGCATTGATACACTTGTAATGATTCAACATTTTGCGATAACACCACCATTGTTGATGGTAAAAGGCATACAAGGAATCCATCCGTTGTAATAATTCCGGTGGGAAGGGGATGCCAGGACGTCGAGATCCATTCAATAACGACACGACGGTTTTCATCCTCACGGCGAGACCCGGGACGACGAGGTTTGTACGCTCGGGGCGCCTCCTTGTTTATAACTGGTGACAATGCTATTGGTCATGGTGACATTAGCAATTTCCCGTCCTTGGGCCAATTGTTCTTGATCTTGTAATAGCATCCGTAAACGTCGTTGTAAATCCGCTTGACGCAAGGTACGAGGCTGTCGGCCAGAACTCCCAGACGTCCAAGATCCTCGAGGGGTAGCTGGATTGGAGGCAGGTGTCAAAGGGGAAGTGGGGGTATTTCGTCGTCGTCCTCGTATTCGAAAAGGTCGTCGTCCACGACGACCCCCACCACCACCACCACCACCACCACCACCACCACCACCACCACCACCACCACCAGCACCTCCAGCACCACCTCCAGCACCACCACCACCACCTCCACCACCAGCACCACCAGCGCCACCACCACGACCGCTTCCACCACCACGTCCACGGCCACCACCACCACCACCACCACGTCCACTACGTCCACCACCACGTCCATTACCATTACCCCCAGCACCCGCGGCTGTTCGAGCACCCGCTGCCCGGGGTACGCTTGGAGGAGTCGCAGGGGTTCGAGCACCAGAAGATGGTTGATTTCCTGGACTTCCTACCCCTGCTGGGGAAGAAGCCTGGGCAGGGGGTACACCAGTCACATTGGGCCAACTCGCGATGACGTCGGCAGGGGGGAGGGATTGCATAAACTCATAGAGGGGATCAGCGTCCATTTCCTCCTGGGCGGCGTCGAGAAGGCCTTGGTCTCCCGAGATAAATAAATCTTGCCAAGCTCTTGGGGACATGGCATTGCTGCTGAACGCCCCCACCCCCGCCGGGGCCACGGTATCGTACGATTGCGGAGGTTGACGGTCGTCATCATCGGCCATGATTACTCTCTTGTTTCCTGTTCCAAGGGGCTCCCTTTATACTCGTTTTTGATAAGTGCGCGTCCATCCTTCGTCTTTTAATAGGTGACTCAACAACCGTTGTTCATCGGAGGAGGCCGGGTGTAAATCCAACACCAAATACCCATACGGGCGGGTGGTGGCTTGATGAAACGTCTCCAACGTGTCTTTCCAAGTGGTCGGAAACGATTGCAGCATGACGTTGCGTACCCCTAATTGATCTCGGGGGTTCTTGAACGCCACAATGTAATGGGCATTGCGGGATATACTTTTGGCATAGCGCCCCACGGGAAACATGTCTTGGCACAAGTACAACACCGTCACCCCTTGATGATGCGAATGTTTGGTGAATAAATCCAACACGCGTTTATCGTGACTCCCTTCATCCATTAAATCGTCCAAGACCAGGACCCCCTGTCCTTCAGGAAACCATTGGACCAACGCGTCATGATCGGGAATCCCTTCGTGAAACACCACCCCATGATCTTGCATGCCTCGAAATCGATCTTGCCACGCCCCATAACAATAATGCAGTTGGGTCGGTGGGGTGTCAAACAACTCCGGGTTGTCTACCAAGAGTTTTTCCGTAAACGCTGTTTTACCACATCCCGAAGGACCCACCACCAAGATAGAGGAGGGGGTATGAAAACGAAACGGTTTCCCCGTTTGCATGATGATGATACTACCCTTAGAAAAAAAAAAGGCACCTTTTTATTGGAATCGGTGGGACTCGAACCCACGCGCGATCCCCTCATGTATCCGGGGGGATCCAAAGGCTCTACCGACTGAGCTACGACTCCGACACACGTTTTTTTTTCCAAAAAATTTTATTTAATCATTCCGTTGATGATACGGATGACAACAAAGTTGATACCATCTGGCTTCTTGGCCTACAATCAATTGTTGAACGCGTTGACCGGCTTGATGGTCATTGCTTACATAATCATGATCGGAAAACTCATTTAAAAAGTCTTGCAAGGTCCGTCCACGGGCTTTGGCTTTCAAGTACAACAAGGCGTAATCCCCACAACTCTTGCTTGAAATGGTTTGCAGGGACTTGCCATTGGTCACCACATACTTCCAATGTTTGACCATCCAATCTCGTAACGGGGTGGCTTGCACGTACGTGTCCATGGGCAAGGCATAACTGTCGAGGATTTCACACACGTTTCCATCCGTCCACACCGCTAACCAATGTTGTCCCGGTTGATCGTGCGGGTCCGTATTCACAATGTACCCTTGGGGATGGGTCTTGACAGGACGCTTGGGTAGTCGATCACAGGCCACCGTCCCGTAAAAGACAGGTTTCAAGTGGGGGTCGTCGCGGGCTAAATAATCCAATTGCACATTATTCAAGGCCACGTGTTCCATCAGTGCTGGTAAATGTTATACAACACGGCTCCGTTCCTGTCAATCTCCAGCAAATTCTCAAATTCTCCATACACGAGCACGGTTATATTGACACCGGGAGCAGCTCCAAATTCCAAGACCAATTGTAAATCGCCCGTTTGCTTGGGGTTGAGGTTTTGACTGTCAGCACAGCCATTGGCCACATTGTCAAACATGTACAAGGTACAATTTTTAGCTTGGCCCCAATCTTCTAGTTCTACCATGTTGCCTTTCTTTTTGCACCAAGCCCCACTGGCTTGCAGAAAACGGAAGTAGCCCAAGTTATCTCGGCTGCCATTGTTGTGCACTAACTGCAGGGTTTCATAAGGGTATTCTTCTCCTCTGACAATCTGTTTAATGGAGCTCAGTCCAAATTTCTGGAAACAGAACGGATCTCGGGTCACATCTCCATTGAAGCCTCGGCTGTCCAGTAACCCCACAATCAATCGGTCTGGTATTCTGTTTTGAAACAGGTTGGGGATATCAAAGCGGACCAGGTTGTCTTGCATGGTGAACGTACGGATTTCACTGCGGACGGTCGGGTAGGTAGCCACTTGGCCTTCATTGTGTCTTTTTTCAGATATACTCTGGTAGATGGCGTCATTCAAACGCAGTTGGCAGAGATGAAACCGTAGTTTCACATCCCCTTCCATCAATCGACCAGCTAGAGCCACTCCATTGAAAAACAGGCTGGGACCATTGAAATGAAATTTCATCTTGATTTCGATGCCAGGCACCAACAGTTTGCCGATATGAAACACTTCCAGGTGCGGGGTAAACACCAGACTGTGGGTAAGACCTCCAGCATACTTGGCGGTTTCGGCTACCATGGCGTCCAAGGCCCCTTTGTGATTGTCACTGAGACCTTGCCAGGCTACATGGTCTCCTGCTTTGTCGGTGTTGTTGGCCGTCCATTGGGGTGGGAAATCCACTTGATTGTACCATCCTTGGGGTCCTAACACGGTCTTGCCATCTTCTCGATCATAATTCAACAAGGTTTCCAGGTAAGCTTTGTAATGATAGGTGTCGGATTGTGGACTGATCAACGTGCCATTCAATTGCAAGTCAATTTGCTTGATGATGGAATGGGCCAAATTGTTGACGGGCCACAATTTCTGATTGGCCACCAAGTTATCGTTCGTACTCTTTTGCAATCTCAATTCCATGGTAAAGTAACTGCGTCCCAAATCCACAAAATCGTCTAATCCAGGAATGATGAATTCCATGGGATTGATACCCGTGGTGGTGGGTTGAATGGTAACCATGCGATAGGCATTGATGCTAATGTCGGTCGGTGGCACCTTGAAAATCCGTAACGCCGAGTTGACGGTCGCTTCGGAACGCTCGTGAGCCGGGGCGGTTTGTGTACTCACGTCAGGCATGTTTAACGTCGTCGTCGTCGAGTGGTACCCCGTCGTCGTCGTGAGGGGTTTTTATACCGTCGTCGTCGTGCTAAACGTTGTCTCAAATCAAACCCGGGCAGTCTCATCACCTCGGGACTTAACCAACCACCACGTTGTCGTCGTCGTGGCATGAGTTTCCAAAACGGATACAGGCCACCCCATTGAGACAACCCTCGATTACTGCGAATCCGTCGAGGTCGTGAATGCACGGGATCCATGTTCACACGCCCAAAATATCACGTGCCCGTTTGGTTTGTTTGGGAAATAAGGCCGTGGCTACCCGCACGGCGTCTTTTACGCTCTTATGACTCAACGCTTTCTTGGCTTGTTTGGTGATTTCTTTTTTGATGACTTGTTCGGCTTTGCGTTTGACACCTCGTGATAACCCCGTTGTCAAGCCTCTCTTGATATTACTAGGCAGTTTTAAAGGATTTCGCGTCCTTATAAGACCTTGCAACCCCCCACGCAACAGGTCCGTCGCCAACCCTTTGCCTTGTTGATCATACCACTCGTCGGTTCGAAATCGTGTCAAACTTCCCCCACGCATGGTTGTCTTCTTCACCAGGGATAAACGTTTTGTCTGTGCTTCATGGGACCCCCTTTTTATACCGTCTCACATGAGATTGCACGTAAACGATTCCCCCGCATAGCGTTTTCGTTTTCCTTGGCGGATTTCCTCCATGCGTTTCAAATGCGATTTTCGAGCATTCTTTTTGGCTAACTTTTCTATCCCTTTAGTGATGGACCAAGCGGTTTTAGGAATCCCGGCAATCACCGCGTTAATCCCTTCGCCCTCTTGAGGACGTCGTCGGCGTCGTCGTCGTCGTCGTCGTTTCGGAGGCATGATTGACTGGGGGTTCCTTCTCGTCTCTCTTTTTTATGCCTTTTTGAAGTGTAACGTGACAATGGTATGACCTTCACCAAACTTGACCAAGTCTCCTCCTCTACCAATCGTTTCGGCCACTTGAACATGAATCATTTCCACCACCTCGTTACGAAGAGACATGTATTGAATGTGCAACGGTTCAAAGTACAGGGTGCCTCGTGCTTGTCGCTTGTACTGGATTTCACGCAACAAATCGGTCACGCGATTGCCCACCACCGTACTGCCTGCCACGTCGGAGTACACGTGCAAGGATCGTGTGGGTTCCCCCACCACCGCTCGAAACGCCACATTCAAGTTGGTGAAACGCCAATTACAGCTCATACTCAATTGTAAATAATCCGGTAAAATAGAACGCACCGTCCAAAAGACCGCGTTCCCTTGACCGTCGGTGACATCCTTCCAATCGTTGTCAACGGCTGGTTTTGTCATGTTGGGGACTTGATCCCCGATGAATTCTTGGTGTAAGTTGGGTCCCAAAATCAATACCGTGTCAACTTGACGTAACCATCCCATCTTGAGAGCCAACTTGGTGTAGATGGTCAGGGCAGGTGTTTTTCCGATGCCGCAATGACAGATATGGGTGTTGTCAATGAGCAGATCTTCGCCTTCCCACTTGAACTTGATGTAGGTGTGTTTGCCTTGATCATTGGTAAATCGACCCCCTTGAATGGCCATTTCCATACGTTGTTGTTCCAAGTGAACAATGACGGCTTTCATGAAACTCACGCCATCCACCACCCAATCCAAATCTTTCACGTCATTGATGATGGTTCGCGCAATGTCTACTCGCGAGGTCATTTCCCCGTCTTTTCCATTCGGTTTGGGATAGGTTTGGTCCCAGGACACCCCCATGACGTACCCATTTTTCTTCACCAACTCATACAAATTGACGCGCGCATCCGGTAAGGAAATGGCACTCAACCCCACTTGCCATCCACCCCCTGTGAGCTGTAACGGTTGAGGTAGACGAATCTTGAAGGAATTGGCTTGGTTGTTGGGAAATTCACGTCGGTTGGAATGACTCGGTAACGTTACGTAGAACGACATCTTTGTCTGCTTCACACCACCACCTCCCTTTTAAAGTGGAGGGTCAGGAGGGTATGCCCTTCGCCAAATTGGGCGAGATCCCCATTGGTTTCGGCCATTTGCGTTTCCACGATTTCCACCACTTCATTGCGTACCGGAACATATTGAATATGGCGCGGTTCAAAGTGCGTGGTTTCTTTGGGCTGGTACTTGATTTCTCGTAAGAGATCCGTGATGCGACCCCCTACCATACTACTGGTCCCTACATCACAATACACGTGCAAAGGACGCACCAAGGGAAATTCCAACGAGGGCCGAAAGGTCACGTTCAAATTCACAAACCGCCAATTACAGGTCATACTCAAGTTCATATAATCCCCATCCACTTTCCAAAAGGCGGGTTTATTGCTGCCATCCAGGACATCCGACGGGGTAGGAATCGTGTCCGAATGAAATTCTTGTAGGATATTGGGCCCCAATCGATAGACTCCCGTCGACACTTGTTCAATCCACCCCATTCTCAAGGCCAAGGTTCTACCCCATTCCACGCGGGCCACTTGTCGTTTGTAATCCACATTGACGGTATTCAACACCAAATCCCCGTCGGAGGTCCATTCAAAGGTCGGGTACAATTTGACGCCATTGTTCTCGGCCCATTTGTTGAGGGGTTGGGTTTGTTTGGCACGGCTTTGCTCGTAACGATAGACCAGTTGATGAAACAAGTGCGATCCCGTCGACGAGGCCAATTCCTCTTTCATATCCCGACCGTAGGTAAAGAGTTCGCGACGTTGATGCCACCAGACATCGTTGCCTTGATCGTCTTTGTCATGCACGCGTTCGTGCCATCGTACATACAACAGAGGATGGGATTCGCCCACGCCTCCTTCTTCCGCCACCACCGGAATGGTGGGTAAGGATAAACTCACCATACCCACCATCCATCCGCGTCCCATAAATCGAATGGGTTTCGGCAATCGGTTTCTGAAATGATGACTCTTGTTCCCAGGAAACTCTTTGGTACTCGCATGACTCATCAACGTCACGTAAAACGACGAGTTGGGCACCAACGTCATCGTCGTCGGCGTCGTTTGCGCGGTCGGAGGGAGGTCACGTCACCACGAGCAATCCAACTATTGTACTTGTCGGGCCACCCTTTCCACTTGACCAACCATCGATCTTTTTGACGCTTAAGTACCTTTTCGATGCGAAATACATCGGACACCTGGACTTTTTGTAAATCCTCTTCATAAAACGTGCCTTGGATGGGGGTCTCATCCCATTCCTGAATCTTATAGGTGGGCACGGGGCCTGGGATCACACGATGCACCACAAACACTTCTTCGGTCCAACCGGGGAGATAGCCTTTTTCAAAGGTCCGATGAATCGTGTTGAGACGGACCCGATCTCCGACTTTGAATTGGGGTTTTTTCCGGCCTTTCAATCGCTTGCTGTACAATCGTTTCCACACGGCTTCTTCGTTGTCCCACGTCACGTCTTCGGGGGGCATACCAATACTTCGATGACGGGTGGCATTATACCCTTGCACCAACTGGGGTAACACATTGTCAAAGCGTAAGGTGTTGGCCGTGGTCAAATAACGGTACAACCGTTCTTTCAAGGTGCGGTTAAATCGTTCCACCACACTGGCTTTGGCATCCCCTTCGGTGGAAAAATGGTGAATGTCTTGCTCCTCCGCCCATCGTTGAAAGGTCCGATTGTAAAATTCTTTCCCTCGATCCGTTTGCAATCGGTTGGGGTGCCGCCCTCCTTCTCTCACAATCTTCTCAAAGGCTTTCACGAGGGCCACGCCGGTTTTAGTTTTCAACGGTTGGACCCACGCGTACTTGGACAACACATCCACGACGGTCAATAAGTAGCGTATACCCCGATTATGTTTGGCCAACCGTTGCACTTCCACTAAATCCGCGGCCCATTGATCATCTAAACCCCCTACGACCACGGGTAAGGTAGCAAAACGACGACGTCGGGGTTTATGCAAGGTGTAGCCCACATCCTGTTCCAAGAGTCGTTGGGCTTTTTTCAAAGGGAGACCCTGGGCTTTGGCAAACCGTTGCACCCCACCTAAACTCCCCGGGGCGCTAGGATCGTGGTAACGGCTTAACCATTGTTGCGAGACCTTGCTTTTCTTCGTGGACGACGACGAGACAGGGCGTTTGGTTCTCTTCAACTTTGTTGTTGTGGTTGACCAGCGTTGAGTTTTCTTTCGAGGGGCCATACTTTTTGGCATTCATCCCATAACGTCGATATGGTGGGGATGGTGTGGGGATGCGCCTTTTGAATGATTCGATACCATCGCCACGCCTCTGGGTGGGCTTTTAACCACAAGACAAACACCACCCATCGATACAGGTTACGATCCACGTGGGTTTCTTCAAAGACGTGGAGAGGATGCGTGTCCTCGGGACAGGGAGGAATTGGGATTTGGGACCTGGGTTGATGATCATATAACACTTGGCACAGGGATTGATGGCATTGCCAATCCACCAGGGATAAGAGAGACTCCCACGCATCACACACAACAGACTCCATGGACTAAATAAAAAAAATTTTTATTCGTTCTCTCATTTAAAAGAGACCGTCATACACGGCCGTCTCGAGGCTTTTCTGCCAGTTCTCCACACTGTCACTGTACTTGGGGGGTGGTGGCGCTGGGGCCACCATCATTTCTTGACGGTTCTTGAGCTCTTGAATTTCTCGCAACAATTGTTTCTCATAATCTGTCAGGGGGCGATCCTCTTTCCTGGGGGCTCGAGGAGGTGGCCCTGGGATGTCATAGCCCCGCTTGGGATATCCTTGCGCATCCCGGGTAGACAAAGGAGATTCAGCTTGTTGGTCGGCTTTCTTGGGTGGGTTGTCATGAAACCAACTCCAGTACTTGGGACCCAAGGGTTGATCGGCCCACCGGAAGAAGCCACACGTTTTCTTGGAACAATTCAGAAACAAACGATCGGGGTTCTGGGTTGAATGGCTCTGTTGCAGCGTGGCGGGTTCCCGGCAAAAACACTGCAAACAAGTCCACATGTCCAACACTTCTAGATGAGGTTGACTATACACCGCTTTCATATACTCCAGGGCTTGATCTTGACCACAAAACAGCAAACAGGGTTGCATGGGACATTTCACATACTTCCATCCCTTTTGAGATTCTCGGGCCTCCAAACGCACGTCATGGCAAGGACATACCATATAGTCCACCTTTTCCTTGTTGTCTTTGATTGGATGATGGCCCACCTCATTGTCAAACACGGTCATCAGAGTGAATGGGGGTGTAGATTGCTCCGCCATGTCATTCAATTCTTTCATCATATCTTCCACCGCCGCTCGGGTATCTTCCACCACCTCGCGTACCCCCGGATCACAGTCCACGGGCGTCATCGTTTGAATAGTCTTCTTCTTCTTCTTCCCCTCTGGGGGATGGGTTGTCTTTCTCTTGCGATCGACTGACATCGTGCTCACTATTTTCACCCCTACCACCGAGCCCTTTTTATACCTTGGACCCTTGGCTCTCATTGGTCAGCTTATCCTATCCATATAAGGACTTGTTATCTTCCCATTGGTCAGCTTATTCAATCCATATAAGGTCCTCTTGTCTTCCCATTGGTCCGTTGTCCCTATTTAAGAGGGTCCCTTGGTCCTCCGACTCGTCATTCCAAGTAGATGGACTACTACCAAGATCTCAACCGAGACGACTTTGCTTCCACCGAAGACTATTTGGCTGAACGGGTCAAACGAGGTCTAGCAGCGGGATTCACGTTCCAACAGTGCCGACAGCACCACGTCATTGATTTCGGTTTGGCCTTAGGGTTGACTCCCACGGAGATTCTAGCTATTGTAGGTCCAGACACCGGCTACGTATTTAAATGCCCCCCAACATCGACATGATTGGAGAACACGATGTGGATGCCTTGGAACTCCAAATTGGTCATGGCCATGTGGTCTACACAGGGGGAGCCAAAGGTACGGATGCCCTTGTGGAACAACAGGCCAAACACTTTGGGATGCAAGTCGAAGTCCTGGTCCCCCCGAACCATCCTCGAGCCACGTTCATCACCCCTTCTACGGTGGAAGTGCTGATGTTGGCCAACCCTCATCTTCACCAAGCGGCAGAGAAACTAGGCAAACGAATGCCCAGTCATTTTTACACCCTGCAATTGCTGCAACGCAATTATCAAATTGCCAAGAAAGCCCATACCATCTATGCCTTTGGCATTTTGGAACCGGATCATAAACGCGTGAAAGGAGGGACCGGTTGGACCGTGCAATTGGCCATGGATCAAGGCAAACCCGTCTACCTCTTTGACATCCCCAGTCAAACGTGGTACCGTTCGGACCATTACTACCAAGTCAACGAGAATGCAGCCACCCTGGTCACTGGCAGTCAATTTGTCCCTTGGGGACCCAAAAAGCCCACCCTTCATCAAAGCAGTGCCGTGGTAGGATCCCGGGAGGTGGACGACAAAACCCGAGCCGAAATTCAAGCCTTGTTCAACCGCACCTTCTGTCTCCCCGAGAACATTGATCAATTACGTATGGAACTGGAAGACTTTCATTTGTAATTTTTAGTTTTTACTTTTTCAATTTGTACATAGCTTTCTTTTCAATTCTTTTTTAGTTTTTATTTTTTCCAATTGTACATAGTCCTTTTTTTTAGTTTTTATTTTTTTTTTTCCAATTGTACATAGGAACACCCCACCCCGCGTGGCAAAGAAGACCAACCACCATTTGTAACATCAACTCTTTTTAATTAAAAAATAAAAAAACTGACAACACTGATTTTGCACTTGGTCATAAATAAATGTCTCTTGACTCACAGTTGTCTTGACTCACAATAAAAAACTCAACAGGAATAAAAAATGTTCAACGAAACAAAACACGTCGCACTTGCTCCCGCATCCTCTCTCTCCTCTCCCGCTCCATCCTTTTGAACTCCTCCCTTTGGCGGACCACTTCTTTAAAAAAAAAAGCAATTTCCTGCCAGCGGTCCGCTGCATGGATCCGTGGCAGGTGATTCAATAAATAATGGTCCAACTCGTTGAAATCCCCCAAACTGATGATCCAGAACCGCTCGTCCATGGTGTATGCCAGGCGACGACAAATAAAGGGGATAATACGAGTAATCAGGGCCCTGTGTAGTGCCTTCACAACCTGTGGGTGTGGTCCACGGGGGTGCCCATTCTCTGTTTCGACCACGTACAAAACCAACATGCGGATGAAGGCCGCCACACGATATTTATTGAGGGGGCGCCACGCTTCCTCCCTCCTCTCGTACACTCGTCTCGTATGGCGATCCAATGGGTTCCTCTCCGCTCCCGCTCTCCTCCTCAAGTACTCGGGCCCGCCCACATTCATCTCGCTACCCAAGGACCCCAATACTCTTCTTGTTTCTGACATTTTTGCTCCACCAACTAACATAAGTCACTTAGGACCGGCTCAAAGCTAAGAGTGACGTCCTGTGGCCTCCCTTGACTTATATACCCCCATTTCGCGCAATGCCTGATGGTCTATCTAAGGAGGGGGGAGGGGGGTCCCCCCTCCTCGTCCCCGTCCCCCTCCCACAGTATCATGGGACCTCCTTTTCATTGGCCCATTCCCTCCCATGTGACCCTTTTGTTTCTCTATAAAAAAACCACCGTCTCATTTCATGTTTTCACACTCATCGATGATCCAGCCCTCAATCCAGAAGTCCAAGAAGTGGTTGATCCTTTCACCTCATGGCTCAATACAACCCAAACCTGGTGGCTCCAAACAGCGCATGTCTGTGTCTGTTCTGTTTGCAACCTGTCACCACTAATACCGTGATCAAATGCTGTGCTCAAAACAACGTATGTCTGCTCTGTTTGCAACCTGTCACCACTGATACCATATTGAGATGCTGTGGGCGATCTTGTCATATCAACTGTGCTCACAACTGTCACAAGCCATCCACAAAACGACTTCCCATCTTCAATTGTCCAAGCTGCCTATCCAGCTTTCCTCTTGCCGTCCTTAAAATCACCCCTTTTCAACCATGGAAAGAAGACCTGCAGTTTGCTGAGCAAGTCAGGGCCGTTTGGAAAGACAATCCTTTATGGTTTGCCCCTTGTTATGAAATCGAAAACCTTATCACGGAAGGATACTGGGGACAACTCCTACATGAGATTTATTATGACCGCCACAAAATCTACTTTCTGGGTCATACCAAAAGCGAAGTCATTCCAAACATGAGAACCTGTTTGGCACAACGAGGACCCCCAGTGATTCCACGCATAGGAATAAAACATCCAATGAAGCATGTTAAATGACATTTCCTCCTGCCTTTAATGAGAAATCAATCATATCGATCCTGTCACCTTCCAGACCTACCCTTATGGATACCAGTGAGAACTCTATTGAACATTAAGGAACACTCAGGAAAACGTTCTTGTAAAAACCAATTTAATAAAAAAATATTATTTTTATTTCGTGTTGTTTTCATATCAAATCCATCTATGGGCCATATATGGGTCACCCACGTTCAAGAAATTGGACTTTGGACTTTGAGCCCGCGTTTTCTCCGCGGTTTTCCCCCACCTTGAGCCCACGATCCTTTTTTCACACTCGTCAGCGGTTTCCCATCTCAAATCACGTGACTTCCGGTTTCATGAGCCCACGATCCTTTTTTCACACTCGTCAGCGGTTTCCCATCTCAAATCACGTGACTTCCGGTTGCATGAGCCCGCGATCCCTTTTTCACACTCGTCAGCGGTTTCCCATCTCAAATCACGTGACTTCCGGTTGGATGAGCCCGCGATCCTCTTTGGACCACTGGTCAGCGGTAACCCCCACCGGAAATGACATGACGTCACTCGACCAATCAGGAGCCTCCATATGCCACATACGGGCCGACTTTACTACTATTATCGTCCACGGTTGCTTGCTGAAACATTTAATAGTCACAAAGAAAAGCCCTTCCCGGGCTTTCAGTCGCAAGGTATCGCAAGTTGAAGACTTGCAATAAGACGTTGTAACTTGCGACTCCGTTTGGCCACGGCTTGCGTTGACTTGCGATGACTTGCTTCCACTTTGATGGAGCTCAAGTTTTCACGCAAGCGAACGCAAGTTATGAAGCGTTTGGCCACCCAACGCAAGTCGGCGCAAGTCGACGCAAATTGGCTTCAGTATTGTTTCCCTTTGTGCGAGGCCGCGTGCAAGGCTGCACTGAAATGGCTTTATTGCTACTTGCGTTAAACTTCCGTCTACTTGCGAGTCCATTTGGCCACCCATCACAAGTCTGCGATCGCAAGTTCACATTTCCTAACTTGCGTTAGCTTCCGACTCCGTTTGGCCAGCTCATGTTTCTAATAGAAAATTTTGGATTTATTAACTGAGTTGATAAGGTAAATTGGCCACTGTAAAGAGATTGAAAGCTGACGTTTTGGGCGTTCACGTCCCCACCGACGCAGCACCCCAGTTTCTTTAGAAACTAACCCCTTGTTTATGTTTATAATAGCTTTGCCCACAACTGCAGCCCGGTATGGAACTGAATAAAGGATGCTCTTGTTGCGCCTATTTATCTAAGTCAAGACGTCTTTTCAAAGATACGAAATATCTTTGTTTTACGAAGTTGTTTGTAACTGTAACTGTATATCACGAGAATGTGAAAATTGTCGAAAAACCTTTTGAAAATGAAATAAATATTATATTTTGCTAGTAGTGAATTTCTCCCACATATTTAACTTTCATAAGTTTTCTTTTATTATCATTTTGTACGATTTTTCCAATTCAACTTCACTTTACCTCTGAACTGTTAAAAGGGCTTGATAAATCAATCTCTAGTGGAAATTTACCTGTTTGTGAATGGTCTGTATTTTTGTATCATATCAGGCCATTCGCTACATAAGCAAGATATTATATATTAGAAATGTTTTTTTAAATAATTTAATAATGAATTGCCCCTATAATAGCAATGACAATTATTATTATTATTATTTTTTTATCTTGCTGATGTAAATAACTGATTAATTGGCAAATGGAAGGCGGCTAAACTGTAAGGACAGTAAAAACTATGAGACATCTTGTGTCCTAGTCTTGTTCGTAGAAAAGAAGTGAGTAAAAATATGTCCACAAAAAGTACGGATCACCATGAATTATAGAGAATACACCAGCAGTTATTAGTTAAAGGCCCAGTCTCGATTTTGATTAGAATAAGGCTCTTCTTCTGGGACAGGAATTGTTTCTAGGTGGCACAGCAATATCAGACGGCAGAGGTCCATTAGACGTAACAAAGCAGCCCTTTGAAGGCGTTTAGGTAGGTGGTAATGAGCCTATAGTCACTTGCACAGCAACAGGGTGTACTGGTTTTATGATCATGCACCAGAGGGAGTGTGGCTCGTGATCTGGAGTCTGTGCACCACCTGCAGAGGAGCAAGGACTGGGTAGGTCTAGGCGTGGGAACTACAATGTCAGATCCATCAGCTTTGTCTGCTATAGAGGGCTCGTGTAGGTCACGGCTAGAACCCTGCAGGGACAGAGCCAACATTGTTGAAGTCGGTGGGTAGCATTAAGACAAAAGCACAGTAAGAGCGTTTGCTGCGAAATTGAGCAGCGGTAAACGTCGACAGCTGACCCGACAGGTCCACACCATTGCATTAGGGTGCGCGACACGTCAGTCACCAACAGAGACAACAGCAGTGGAAGCTTTTTTTTTTCTCCTACGAGCTTTTTCCCTGAAACTAGGCATGTGGTTCTGCAGGCGAAAGCTGATTCCACAACTTACAAGCAGGGAGGCCATCGCGCTGTAAACGAGAGTTCAGTCTGCCGTTGAAAAACTAATTAGAGTGCAGACTTGAACCACAGGGTGTCCCCCTTCAGGACAAGCTAAAAAGCTTCAAGCACAGTTTCCTGACGGCACGTTCAGTAACAAGGTTTTTGCTGGGGTTCTTGACCCTTCCCCCTCTAATGCAATCCCTTGAAAGAGGGGAATTCAATTTTAAAGTTAGCCACACCCCGAACCAGGAGAGAACACAATGCGCATTGTGTACGGAACGAAGCTGAGAACAAAGATCTGTGATGGTACTGCAGAGTTCCTGGTGCGTTTGCGTTTATCGGTGGAAATCAGTATCATCTCAGCTTACAGTAGAAAAAAAAGGGGAAAAAATTTCGCTGTTAGTAACTTTGGGTATTATATATGTGATGCTACTATCAACATCAACAAGCCCTGTTCTGAAGAAGGTTATCTTCAAGTATTCTGTAAGCTTGGTTTCCGTACATGTTCAGAATTAACTTCCGTCTATTTTTTCTTTCTTTGACCTACATTCAGGTTTAATTGACAACCTTACTCGATAGAGATACTTGTATGTTAGTAAGGGTTTTCCGACGAACCTTCTCAGTAAATATTTAAAGGAGGGTCTTTGGTAATCTCTTTCATCCAAGAGCAACTGTAATCCAATTAATGAAATTCATGTAATGAAACAAGTCACTCACGACATGTATGAATATCAAAACTCTTTTCTTAAATTTCCATTATTTTATTGTTAAGATGCTTCTGCCAACTTGTCCCACAACTCTCTTCAAAACAACCACTGGTGTCGGGCAATCTGTTGCCCTGTCAGTGGATATCCACCACCAATTAACCTGGAAGAAGAAAGGCACTCAGCTACAGAGAGGAGAAAACACATGCGTGAACAAGCCCCTTGTGAAAAAGCAAGACTTTGGAATGCATACTTGTATTGCAGCGTATTTTCTGAGCCCAGGTGACATCAGAGTTACGGAAGAGGACACCGATGGTACATATGCATGGGGTGGTGGTTGGGGTGGTGTTGGAGCAACCAGATTCATTCACAAGCCTCACACTAAATGGACAAAATTCGCGAAAGCAATTCAATTGTGCCGCAAATGAAAGGTTGCAATAAACCTGTTGTAGTTGTCTCAAGAAAAACTGACCTCCCAAACTTGACAGAACCAGTTTCTAAACGAGCGGAGCCACAATTTAAAGGCTGGAGTACATCTAGAGTCAAAATAACGTTTTCACTGGTTCTCGCTTTAACGAAGTTAAGGAACAACACTTTCAGTTAATTGTGTAATTTTAAACACTTTATTTCTTGTTTCTAAGTGCTGTTTATAGCACACTTAGATCATACACTCGATTAGCTGATGCTCCTTTGATAATTCAAAGTCCAACCCATAATTTATCAGTTCACGACACTGTTAAACTCAAACATTTGAGTTTAAAATTTTTGATTGAGACCTGTGTTGCTATATTTAGTGTATTATGACTTTGGAGCTAAATAACATACTTAAATTACTTAGCTTGATTGACTTGAAAATTCAGGTCAAATTCATTTAGTTTAAATGAGTAGTCTAAATAGATGACTTTTATCGTGCTAGATAACAGAAGCTCTTTAAATGTTTCTTTCCCAGTATTATTTTGGTTCAACAGGGCAAGTTGAAAAGATTACTTTTATTGCATCAGATTATAATGACCTATAACAAACCTATTTTAAGGTTAAGCTCACAAATTTTTGTTTTGAGTTTGTTATCGCATTGGAAAATTGGAAAGAAATGGCACACTGTAGTTATAAATATTGTCGTCTCTCGGTTTTGTCATCATATCAAGTTATTTTGATACAATGTTATTAAAATATTGTATCAAATACCTCCATAAATTTCTAAAATCATACTCGTACGGTATGAAATATGTTTAAAGCAAATTGGCTCATCCATAGTCTATCCGTTATGTTGGCCATTAAAGAAAGGCTGATACCAGTTTTTTGACATCGAAACGATAGACGTACACAGCAGCACGTGACCTGGACAATGAGTGGATTGTCATCAAAGGCGTTCTGCAGGCTTCACAGATAATAACACATTATTGGAGACTGTTTGTCAGTATAATGGCAGCTTCCCTTACTGCCTATATTCTAAGCGGTGACGTTTGACAACCGGCCTTACTGTGGAAGTAAATACTGAAGCATGGCTTATGACCGTTTTAGACATTTTTATTACAGATGAAGAGTAATTTTACCTAACTTTAATTTGAATTTGCCGTACAACTTCATATTGCCGTACATGAAGTCTGGGACGTCAGCTTTCTGGTTGCTTATGATTCCCTTTTATCCCGAGACAAGAATACCTGAAAAAAAAACTTTGCGACCCATACTTTTGTGATTTGATCCCGACAGCTAATTCAAACCTTCCAGATTGAAGGGCAAATGCTTCAAGAATTGTAGATGTATAATTTTTAAGCTTAAGCTACATACATCGACGGACTATAGACGACGAAGAGGACGAAGAGTATGAAAACATCGTTAATCAAGTGGAAACGTTTTGACACCTGACGCCGAAGTAAAAATGACTTCCCATTTGAAATGTGTAATGCGCATTTGATTGCTGATTGTAATTTTAATGATTAAGCTTCATAAGATGGAGCAAAAGTTCGCATTGCATAGCAAAAGCACGTCGAAAGAAACAAACAAACAAACAGAGGAAGAAGAAGAAGAAAAAGAAGGCCACAAATATTTTTTATTATATGTTCTATGATAAGGATCTGTTTTGGAGTGTTTCCCTGAAAGTGTACAATTCGCTGAAAGTGTGCAAGTTCCATTATTTGATTTGTTTCGCTTTTCAACCAACATAAACATTGATTGCTGATAACCAATATCCGGGGGTAATGGGTTCGTTTCTCAAAAGCTTTTGAAACTGTTATTATCGCGGTAAGCTTGACCACCAGTGTTGCAACAGAGCAATTGTTCAACCTTGGCAAACAAATCAAGACGGCGTAGCTTTTCAAGTCTTTTTACATTCTTCGTGAAAGAATGCCAGAATGTGAAGAGGCTGGTGTTTCTAGTTTGCGCTTGGTACTGAAGTCGCTGTGACTCGACGAAGAATAATCAAACGCAGAAAAAATTCGGCCTTTAGGAGAAAGAAATACGTCCGTTAATTAACAAAATGGCGACAAACTTTTAAATGCAGCGCACGAACAAAGCTCCCCATGGTCACCTCTCATTATTATCTGCTAAGGTTTGAGAAAAGGTGCGGCACGTCAAACATGTTAGCCAGAGAAAACAGCCGACGTTTCACGAGGTCGCCACTTGAGCCCTCGCAAAACGACGTCTGAGTAACAAGCGCAGAAATTCCATACTGATGACGTGCACTACCCAGATCTTGGTAGTGCTTCTGACTGGTTGAAAGAAAATTCCCTCGTGGCACAACCAATCAGAAGCACTACCAAGATCTGGGTAGTGCACGTCATCAGCATGGAATTTTTGCGCTCGTTACTCAGACGTCGTTTTGCGAGGGCTCAAGTGGCTGTTTTCTCAGGCTACAAACATGTTCGAAGCCTGTGCCTATCGCGGCGATAAATCGCACCGAATTCGCGTTGAAATCGCTGCTAGTTTATACGCGCGATTTTAAGACGCAGCTTGAGTGCGACAAAAATTTCCGTGAGATGTATGTTCTCTCTGTTTATCACTTAAGAAACCCTCTAAGGTATTTAACTTTAAAGTTATTTATAAGTGCACGTTTTATCTTTGAGCCAATAGTAATGAATAGTTCAAGCACCACATATATTTCTTTTGAATTGAATAATGCTTAAAGTGATCAGCCAATAAATTACAACCATTAGGGTCAGTTGGATGAGTCTTAGAACCAATGAAACGTCAGATCAAACTCTTAAGTGCCTTGATCTGAGACCAAAAACTTTTTTGGGGCGGGGGAGGGGGGGTTATTTGCAACATGCGCGTATAGTAAGAATGTGAGAACCTGTTTGCATCGCATTAAGCGTGTTGTTTAGACTTCCGGCGCGCACACGTACTCCACTGGATATTTCAACTCTGATTACTTCTCCTGCTCAGATACTTGCGAAAGGATTGCATTTTCCAGCGATGATAAATGCAAATTTATCTCCAGTGAATGCGGTAAATCGATACACCATTGATTAATCGCATTCCCTATGGAGGGTATGCAGCCAGTCCCTAGAGATTCAAAGGACAATGGCATGGCGGCCATGTTGTTGTACCATAACAAAAGGGGCTATCGAGAGGCCTGTTGTTGAAGGTACACCGACATGTCGGCGATGACGTCGCGTACATACGACTACACGCGTACCCCGAATGCGACGCAAATAATTTCCCACCCTACTGCATTTTAATTATTACAGGATTTGCATACAGGTTCTTCAGCTTTTCTATGCGGTACTGAATTCGACATATTCGAACATTCGCTTTCTGACTCGAGTAGCTCGATTCGTTCGCTTGAGGTGCACACAACACAACTTTTGAAAATGTATAAAACGGCCAACTTACGTTATCACCGTGTACGATACTGTAAAGATTGGACCAAGCGAATCAAAAAGCTTACTACCACAGTTTAGGCAGTTAAAACAAGGAGCTTGTTCTTCCATGCCCACCAGAAAGTACCATATGAACGCCAATACAAATTGTGATGCTAACTTCAAGTAACATGAAGAAATATTTCGTTGCGATCACAAACTAGCATCTGCATGCTAATTGTACGAATGAAAATAAAAGTGGGATGGTTAATAAGAAAATTTCCTTTGTTCATTATTATACCCGGTTGAGAAGCCAAATAAAAAACTCGTGCTTAATGTTTCACCAGGGGATCAAAACACCTCGAAAGAATTAAAAGTACTCGGCCTTCTACGTCGTGCTGTTATCAGTTTCTAGGTATTTTGAGTCCACGGTAAAACATCTCTTTTTCCTTTTCTTTTTTGAAATATAAAATACATCTAATAATTCTTATTATAACGCCGCTGAAAATGTCTTAGGATATATATTATACGTCATTTTGACAATTATTGACAGTAAACAGTTACTGTTTACTGTCAATAATTGTCAAAATGACACGTAAAAGTTAGCAGTTATTGAAATAACACTTAACGTGGACGCTATGCTTTTACAATGGACGTATCCAAGTCATTCGTTTTGCGAATGTACCGTTCTTAGGGTATACATTCTTAAAAAATGGGCCCTCTGTACTGTTACTCATTGCATCTCATACGCGACTCCTAAATTTCGACCCTCATTTCTGTCCAGAACTGAAAATCATATTATCTATCCAGTAGTCATTGTTTCATCGAACGCTTAATATGGGTACGTTATCTAAAACTATAAGGCCGCGTTAACATGTAAACAGAAAACTTTAGATTGTTCTCCTCCGAATAAAATTGAAGATTTTTGGAAAAGTGAGAGAATGGGAAATTTCGTTCAATGAATACTAGATTTTCACGGAACCATAATTCCTTTTTGACACAAATTCAAACAGTTGAAAATTGCTTCGTAAAAGAAACAAAGTTTATGACCATACACTAACCTGTATGGTAAAGTATCATAATTGTAAGAAGCAAAAAAGTAAACGATCATTGAGTTGGTTGCACTCAGATCCGCATCATTGAGAAATGGTATCAACCACAAAAAATGAAGTTGATAACGGCACAAAAGGAGCAATCTTATAGACTAGCAAACCACCTATTTATGGAATAGGGTTGAAGAAAACTCTGATACAAATATATCACCTGTGCGATAAATGTTTTCCAAATCAGGCAAGAGTCTAAAATATGTCAAAAGATTCCCGCTGGAGGTCTATTTTTTTTGTTATTTTTGCCCGTTTGGGACCGCAACCAATTATTCCATACAAACACGAGTCTTAAGGTATCACGGTACCCCAAAATTGACCATGTTCTCGAAAAATACACTTCTGTCATTTTCAGATAGATATTATTCAAACCTCTCTTTTACAAAAAGTTTCAGAAAAAAAGATTGTTTCTACGCAAAGTTCTGGACGAAAAAAGATTTGTGGCATTAATTTTCTCTAATCATGTGTTGACAGTCATCTGTCAACAACGCTGAAAATAGCATGTGACATAACAGGGCCCCGATGTTTTGACACGCGATCGATTGCGTAGCAGTTCCCGCTTATTTCGAGTGTGTCTACAAAGTGGCTTCGATGATATCTGTGAAAGAGAGAGAGAGAGAAAAGATCGAGCGTTAAGGAATTACGTGCGCTTCCTGACTCCTCACTTGTCAGTGTGATAAGCTTCGATTGCCAGCTCGCTTTTCGTAACGCGAACGGCGAAAAACAATCCATCCATTCAAATTCCATAACATTTCTACAAAGCCAGATGTATCAAAGAATCAACTTGGCGCAAAAGACGGCATATCCAGGAAAGTACGGAATTTGTCTCCAGTAATAAAGAAGTTTATTTTTTTCCCAATTGCTTGCATTTCTGGCAGGATGTTCTCTCTTAGATCTTGAGCCGAACACGTGGCGGCTTCTTCGCAGATTTCAATGTGCTTTTCCTTTCGCCTTTCCTTTCGTCTTTCAGGTCCCGGCAGCTTGGGTAGTCTTACCCAGCTCAAATGACGATGCCTTCGGCATTTTACAGCCGACGTGATATTATGACTTTAAAATTTCCGTGTTATTGTGTTTGAAGACCCTTTGAACGGCACTCGTACTCAACGAAAGTCGCTTTCCAACATAAAAACACGCAGAATTTGACACCATTCTTGTCGGCATGTTTGTGCTATTGTTGTAAGGCGGTAAGTTGAGCCTCTCCCCTCTGTCAACCGCAGGTAATTATCCTGACACCTAGGTGTTTTAATCTCCTCAGACCGGAAAAAGTTTCCAAATCATATTTTGGCTTTTTTCTCAAAACTAATTTTTCAAGAAATTGGGCGCACATTTTAAGTTCGCGTTCAGCGAGTTTTCAACCATTTTAGCTCAAATTTGGCGACAATGTTGCCACGTAATTTGACACCAAAACCGTGTCTCCGAATTTTATTTTTTGCTTTCATTCAAAGGTTATGAACCGTAAAAGAAAGAGGAGAGGTGTTTCTTCGAACTTCAAAGTTTAACTGAGTGCAGAAAATAAACCAGGCCAGATACAAAAATTCCGAGACACGGTTTTTGAGAGAAAGGTGTGAAGAATTCGGTGCAATGTTCGTCTTTCTCTCCAGATCATTATCGACTGGAGCGGAATCGATTTTGTGAACAAGGTACTTTTTAAAAAACGTAGTCTCTATTTTCGACACAGTTGTCTTTTTTCTTTATCTAAATACGTTTTCGTAATCTTCAATTATTAAGCTTTCAGAAAATATATAGTTTGTCAGGATCCTTGTGAAACGCCTGACGCTCAAACGGTGAAAACGCAATGTTGTCATTTGGGGTACCCTGATACCTTAATGTGAAAATTTCAGTGTTCAACACCTCCGAAAATATTACTTGAAATATTCAGAACTTCGTAACTTGCTAACTTACAGCATGATAGACACGCTCAACGTTGTACGCTTTTTAAGTTCTAAATAAGGTCTTCCGAGATGAACGGCCATGGCAAAATAGAGCAGATGCCTAAATCTTTACCATGCTAATGTTTCCTTCTTTATCCTGTATCTTTGCATAATTGTCACGGGCGAAGCAAAGTTCCGTGCAAAATGTTTGAAAATAGTCAGTCACTATAGAATACTTGTATTAAAACTTGTCATTGATGATGATATTTTAATTGTCTTTGAGCATATAAACGGTTTGAAGAGCCAATTTATGGATCTGATATCATTACCTGACATAGATTTAAACAGCTTATTAAAATACATGTTTACCAAGTTGGGCAGGATTTAGTGAGATATCGGCCTACATGCCGGCGCCCGAACACGGCCAAGAACAGAAACCACTTCTATGTGCTGACGTTAAATGTTCCTGAATTCATCTACAAAACTCCACTTTTCATATAATGGAATACGTAAATTTCCCCCAGGAAATTACCTCCTGTGTGTCTCATTTATAAATAACTTCGTTGAAGGAGATGAATAGGCTTCTTTCGATATATTAAAATTCAGCTTGGTAGCGAGGCCTAGAGGACACAAACAAAAGAAATGAATAAACATGCTTGTAAAATTTCTTTTATTTGTGTCCTCTAGGCCTCGCTACCAAGTTGAATTTTAATATATCGAAAGAAGCCTATTAGATCAGAAAAAAAACGATCGATCCATATCCTACTAATTCTTGTTTCCTAATTGGAACAACAGAATCGGAGAGTGTACAAACAATAACTTTTATTTGACGCTAAAAATCTTGATGCACTGATATTTTTTCGCGGACATTGTCTTACGAGCAACGTACCGTTTTCCGAACACGAAGCTTGAAGAGAACTGCGAGCTTCCAGGAATAGATATGACCTGCGTCCTCTTGCCTGCGTAGAAAGCGCCTCAAAAGCGAAAAAATGAATGGCATACGGAAACGCTTGCCACGCAGTCTAGGAACAGATATTAAATGCACAAGGACAAGTATCCGTCAGTATTTTTAACGTCAACGAAAGGCCATTTTGAAAAAAATTGCTGAAAGCACGTGTTCGTAAATATTTTCACCGTGTAGCAGGACTTAAAATGTTTATGATTTTAGCTGAGCACCGTTTTATTCAGAGGAATGTTGATTTCCTCGTCTGTTAAAACAGCAAAACGCTCTGTTACGCTAAAGCTCAGAAAAAGGGGGAGGAGTAACGAAAAAAAATTCTTGAACCTGAAGGTTTCAAAAATGGGTGATATCACTTGGTAAATATCGTTTGATATTACCCAATTTTAATTGGAGCATGTCGTGTCACTTGAAGCAGATTGAACTGTCACATGCAAACAAAATATTACAACATTTGGTAGACTATGAAAATGTTATGACCGATAAGGAATTCTCAGTGTTCATTAAAAGTTTGTTTACGTTTTTTAGAGTACACATAGTAGGCTTTGAGTTGCTTTAGCGAATATTCTTGGCTTGCATTAGTATGATAAAATGAGTTTAGTTGCATGAGCAATATTTAGAAACAAATGAAATTAACAGTAGGTAAAAAGAAATAAATACGCGCCTTCTTTAGGACACCAACATGGCCGGCATAAAAGACAGTACAAGCTAAAAGCAATAAATCCTATAATAAAACTGATATACTTAGATTCTTTTTAGAATTATTTAGACGGCACTTTTACGATATTATCGTACTAGAAAATTGAAAAGTGAAGTTCAAATATTACTTCAAGCTGCAGCGAAATTGATCAAATTACAAAATGCTTTTTTCTATAGGGTTGCAATATATCAGCATGAAATTTTCCATGAAGATTTTCCTCATTGATTTGTAGAATATATGAAAAGAACAGCTTGGTGGTGGCACTTAGTTTACGTTTTCGAATGTAATGACATCACTTGAAAACCAGCAAAATACGGAATCTGCACATTATGCTCGACATTGTCTCTAACAATAGCCGGCTACCATCAAGATATAACTCCATGTTTTGCTGTTTTGAAACTAAGAACTCAGGCTTGAATAATACAAAGAGGTTGTCGAAAAACTCCTGAAATTATTTTTCTCAATACAAAATTAGATTTGAGGCATAATATTTAACCCTTTGTAAAGGAAGTTCTTTTGCGGATAATACTGTTCTTTTGTGATTTTTCCTTCCTGCCGGTTATAATCTGCTCTTCTTTCACAATTTTAGCATGACTTTGACATTTTTCGTCATTGCTTATTTTTCTATTTTTTAGTTTCCTTCATTTAAATTCGATGTTGGAGTTGAGATTATGATGGCTTGGTTGTCAGTCCACTTCCTCTTTAAATAATTCATGTTCGCTGTGGTTTTCTCATGTTTTGTGCTCGAGATGGTATAACTGTTTCCGAGATGGTGGACAATTTCTTTTTCACCAGCTTTGTTATGTTCGTTTTGGGTAAAGGTTTCTTGGTTTGGACTACTCGCAAGTGTTAAGAATTCAGTTCCATGTCATGAAGCTAGCGAGATTGACTAAAGGCTAACATCTAGTGAGGTGTTGTTGAATGTGGAAGTTTATTTTATTGTTACAAAGGATCAGAGTAGTCTGTGAGTGGTAGACTCCAAACCGGTAACGAGTTAGTAAAGAATCCGAGGCAAGACAACAAAGTGGTTAAGTTGTAAAGTAACATATCTTACATATCTTATCTATCATGTCAAGTTCGGAAGGTCAGTTTTGTTTGAAACAACTACAACTGTTTTGCAATCCTCCGTTGCAGCTTCATGATTGCTTTCGCGAATTTTCGTCCATGTAGCGTTCGAGTCTTGTAAAGGAATTTGGTCGATCCATGGAATACACCAACACCAGGGCGTCTGCTTTCTCCATATCAACTCGCCTCATAGCTGGAAATTCTTACGTTCCTGAAGTATCGATAATTTGAAGCTCGCATGTCTTGTTCTTGAAGGCTACATGCTTCACATGGAAATCTTCTACCGTGGGCACATGTTCAGAATTAAATTTTTATGCCTAGAAAACGGTTGACAAGAGAGGTCTTACCAACACCAGAGTCGCCAATTATGGCTAACGTTAACTTCTGCAAATATTTCTCTTGTTCATTTACCTTTTCTCCTTTACCTATCGGCATAATTAGGTCTTTTAGAACTTGCTCTAAAATCTGATTTGAGGCATCCTTAACAAAGTCTTGAGTTTTGGTGTTTCTTGGTCACGTAAATTTCCCAAAAAGTAACTGAAATTAATTCTACAATTAGTCATTTTGTCCATACATGGCTTGATATAAAATGGTGTAAGGAAATCACCAACCTTCAGATCTTCCGTCACATACAAGAAAATGGCCATTTTAAAACACGAAGGAGTTTCAGCAGTGTTTCTTGGACACGCTCACTTCAAAGAATTAACGCTTAGTAACACCCTAGTGACCCGACGTCTCCTTTTTTACCTTTCGGCAAGTCGAGGTATTTTTATGGTAGCAACAAAACCTTACACCTAATATGAAATTTGTTCGCCTCCTTGATCTTTCCCAGTAATCAATTTTGTCGTAACCAAGCCTCCACCGTTGGATTAATCAGTTGCGAGGGACGTTGCGTACTCCAAATGGAGTACGAAAGACGTTTACCACTAACATCCTACAGTTTTATGTTCTTTTTTTCATGGTTTACGGGGGCTTCAGAAATATCTTTTAGATAACTAATGCACTAACAACAAATGTTCTAAATAGTGTTTTCAGAGGCGGGAATAATTTGGCCGTGCAATAAGTGGCGAAATAATTTAAAACAAATGAATCCATGATGATCCCTGTTTCAAATCAACAAGACATTCAAACTACGATGGATTCACATGTATGTATTAGATGATAACATACGTACTACCGACTAAATTTTCGTGTTCTTTTAACTTATTTCCTCCACCTTTTCTGTGTACCCTCTACATATACAACCCTGAAGGCTGCTAAAAGCAGTCGAAATATAGGTTCACGGGTGAAAAAAAAGATTTGTTTGTCTTAATTTTTGATTACTATATAGAGCACTCAATGTGCTCGAAATATAGGTGTCAGACAAAAATAGCAATGGCAAATAAATACGCCCTGATTACAAAGGCACTCAGAAGTGTTTTTAAGAGGCGGAAATCATTTGGCCGTATAATAAGCGGAAAAATAATTTAAAACAATTGAACACACGGTGATCTTTGTTTGAAACCAAAAAAAAAACATTCACGTTTTTAGGTCCCAAAAACGTAGAGACAAAAATTATTTTTCTCCAGACAAAATTAGGTTTGAAGCATAATTTTAGCCGATAAGACCGTTCTTTTGTGATTTTTCCTGCGTGCTGGTTATAATCGGCTCTTCTTTGACAGTTTTGGCAGAAGCTTAACATTTTTCGTCAATGCTTATAGTATTCTATTTTTTTTTTTAAATTCTATTGTCACATACACAAACGCATACATTGCGTTATCAGTAATATACATTGCATTATGTATAACATACAAGTGAGAGATTCATTACGTACAAAACTGTTATTGCTTAAAAAAAGTTTAACAAAAGTGCACATTAGATATTCTAAAATTAAAAGGAGAAAAAAGAATGTACAAAAAACAGCAATAAAGAAGCTAAGTTGTTGAACAATTTCTGTAAATGGTATTTCATTGACATTTGGTTGACAAAGTCAGAAAGTTTAATTGACTTAATACGGAGTTTGCATGAATAAATATAAAATCGCATAAAGAGCAGTGTGTAATTCATTTTTTTTTATCAGGGCTTCACTGGTGGATGAATCAGTGCAAAGATATTCCAAGCAGCGATTCTTTTGTTGAGGGTCTTAACTTGGAGTCATTCATAGAGTTGAATCAATTGAATATTACATTTTGCTCGAAAGATTGTGTAAAACGGCAGTGGATGAAACTGTGATTGATGGAATCTTCTTCTCCACAATATCGGCTGAATCACTCTCTTGTTTGATTCCAAAGCGACATAGTTCCTTTTTGGTCATGACAAATCTGTGTAGAAATTTGAATTGAAATTCTTTCACCTTATTTTCTCTACAAATACTTTTAAATGCCTTAAAAATAGTACGCCATTTGTTCGTAATTCTACGTCAAATTCCCTGTTCCAATTTTTGGGGCCCTGAGTTTGCAATGTCTGGTGACTTTCTTCGTTTAGAATCCAGTAAAAGTCCTTTGCTTCAGCTTTCCTTAAATTTATTATTTGCCAGTTGGAATATTGGGTGTTTCTGAAGATAAATGTCCTTTTGGAAGGTCGTCCGTCGGTAATTAGGGATAGCGCTCACTACTTGATAGAAGTTCAAGATATTAGTTTGACAGTTACATTTTCTTTGGAATTCTTGGAAAGATAGAAATTACCCATTGTCCTTTAGGGGATCCTTTATAGAAATGATCCCTTTTGAAAACCACTCCTTTATAAAAAAGGGTCTTCCCCCTATTAGGATTACTCTATTGTTGAATAAAATTGTTTCCTGTTCTTCTGCACGCTTATATTGAGATTTGATATCGCTAAAGAACGATAATATATCTTTGTAAAAATGGGTAATTTGGGATGATTTGGGATGTAAATATCTTGCGTCATAGTTACATCTCAGAGGAAAGTTTTAATTTTCCTCTGAGACCTACACGTTCTCTGAAGAAATAGTCTGGTATTGATTTCCAGTTTTGCTTTGCGGAGTTTAAGTCTCGCTAAACATGCTTAGACGAACGGCTTTTATCATAAGATCTACATCAGGCATACGGATTCCTCCCATTTTATAACCTTGATATAAACATGTCTTTTTTGATTCGATGTCTTTTGTTATTCCATAGAAAAATAACTATTATTTTACTAGTGACAGTAATACATGCTGTTGGTACATTAATTTTGGAGACTGATGTACAAGTTGTGTTTTCTGTTTTCTATTTTGTGTTTTTCTATTTTTTAGTTCCCTTCATTTAACTTCGATGTTGAAGTTAAGATTATGATGCCTTGGTTGTAAGTCAACTTCCTCTTTAAATCATCTATGTTCGTTGTGGTTTCTCGTGTTGTGCGCTTGCGGTGGTATAATTGTTTCCAATATGGTGGACAATTTCTTTTTCACCAGCTTTGTTATGTTCGTTTTGTGTCAAGTGTTTTGGTTTGGACAACTTGCGAGTGTTAAGAATTCAGTTCCATTTTATGAAGCTAGCGTGGTGTTGTTGAATGTGGAAGTTTATTGTACTGTTACAAAGGAGCAGAGTCGTCTGTAACTTATAAGATCCTAAATGGGTAACGAGTTAGTAAATAATCCGAGGCAAGCCAACAAAGTGTTTAGAATGTAAAGTTACATATCTCACTGATCGGCCCACGAAGCGTTTTGGTGAGCTGTGAAAGTAAGGCATGACCGGTGATAAGCCGGGGTAGGGGGTTGTGGTTGACTGAGACAAACCAGCCAAGCGCTTATTTGTGTCAGGTTTAGGAAAGAGGCATCAGTGAGGCGGGGTTTGTGGGTGTACGTCAAAAGCTTCAGTGACAAGCCAGTGTGATTTTTTGTGAGTTGTGCAAATAAGGTATCGGTGACAAGCGAAGTAGATCGTGAATTGTACAACGGACGAATCCTTGACAAGCCAGCGACGTACTTTGTGAGTAGCACAACGGGCCCGAAGTATCCGAGACAAGTCGGAGAAATAGTTTGCAGGTTGTAGAACTTAAAAATTTTGCAAAAAGCCAGCAAAATATTTTTTTAACTCTATAACGGAAGAGGTTTGTGATTTGCAAGCCTCAAGTAAGCAAAATAGTTTATCAGTCGTAGAGGTACTGAAATATCTGTGACAAACCAGGGGTTCATTCACGAGTTCCAGGCCACCAGTGGCAACCATGACAATTCAGCGAAGCAGCTGATAAACAAGTTAATGTCTAAAGAAACTGTGGTGCTGTGTCGGAGGGGAAGTGGTGGGCAACACTGAGTTGATAAGGTAAATTGGCCACAGTAGAGACATTGAAAGCTGACGTTTCGAACGTTCACTCTTCGTCAGAGCGAAGCCACGTTTTGCACTCCCTCCCTTGTGAGTCATTGCTAATACTAAATATGACCCAATATGAATTCCATCAACTTGTCAAGTGTTTGGCAAAGCCTAGTTTTTAGTAGGCTGAAACGATTGTTGTTAAAAGATAGCTCAACAGTCACAGACAAAATTGGATTTCAATGTCAAATATGTTAAAAGATTTTCCAAAAGACATCAATGTTAGTAAATGGCTTTAGCGTGCACCTGTGAGTAGATAATCTAAAACGTTGTAAAATGTATCCTCAACATTATAACCCAACTTCGCTGAGGTATGAAACCAGTGGCAACCATATTTTGACTCTAGATGTAGTCCAACTCTTAAATTGCGACCACGCTCGTCTCTGAAACTTGGTTCTGTCAAGTTCGGAAGGTCAGTTTTGTTTGAAACAATTACAACTGGTTTATCGCAATCTTTCAGTGCAGCACCATGATTGCTTTCGCGAATTTCGTCCATGTAGCGTTCGAGTCTTGTAAAGGAATCTGGTCGATCCATGGAATACACCAACACCAGGGCGTCTGCTTTCTCCATATCAACTCGCCTCATGGCTGGAAATTCATACGTTCCTGAAGTATCGATAATTTGAAGCTCACACGTCTTGTTCTTGAAGGCTACATGCTTCACATGGAAATCTTCTACCGTGGGCACATGTTTAGGATTATATTTTATCCCTAGAAAACGGTTGACAAGAGAGGTCTTACCAACGCCAGAGTCGCCAAATATGGCCACCGTTAACTTCTGCAAATACTTCTCTTGTTCGTTTACCTTTTCTCCTTCACCTATCGGCATAATTAGGTCTTTTAGAACTTGCTCTAAAATCTGATTTGAGGTCTCTTTAGTAAAGTCTTTATATAGTTTTGGTGTTTCCTGGTGACGTCATTTTCCCAAAAATAGACGAAAATTAATTCTACAATTTATTATTTTGTCCATATATGCCCTAATATCAAACGGTGTAAGCAAATGATCATCCTTCAGATCTTCCGTCACATAGCAGACATTTTAAAAACACGAGGGACTTTCAGCACTGAGTGTTTCTCGAACACGCTCACCTCCAAGAATTAACGCTTAGTAACACCCGAGTGACCCCAGTGGCCTTTCGGCAAGTCGAGGTGTTTTTACGGTAGCAACGAAACCTTACCACCAGTCATTAAATTTGTTCTCTTCCTTGTTCTTTCCCAGTAGTCAATTTTGTCGTAACGAAGCCTACACTGTTGGTCAGGACTAATCTGTTGCGAAGGACGTTGCGTACTCCAAACGGAGTACGAAAGACGTTTACGTCTATCGAAGACTAACATCCTACAGTTTTTGTGTTTTTTTCCCATTGTCTACGGGGGTTTAAAAAGAGCAAACACTTTCTCGGCTGCTACGGAAATATCTTTAGATAAATACGCACTAACAACAAATGGTCTCAATAATGCCAAATGTTTTAAAACTATTGAATCCATGGTGAGCTCTGTTTTAAATCAAAAAGACATTCAAAAGTACGATGGATTCGCATGCATGTGTTAGATAACAAAATATGCACAACCGACTTAATTTTCGTGTTCTTAAATCTTATTCCCTCCACCTTATTTGTGTTTGGGTACCTTCTATATATATGCCCCTGATGAACGCTAAATATAGGTTCACGGGTAAAAAAAAATATCTGTTTTTTTATGTATATAGTCACTCTGAAGAAGAGCACTCGATGTGCTCGAAATATAGGTGTCAGACGAAAATAGTAATAGCAGATAAATACAGTCTAACTTAACAAAGGCACCTTTAAAGTGTTTTTAACTTAAGAGGCGGAAATCATTTGGCCGTATAATATGTGGTCAAATGATTTAAAATAATTGAACACACGGTGATCTTTGTTTGAAACCACAAAAGCGTTCAAAACTACGATGGACTTGTATGTTTGAGGATAAATGTGTACAAAAAAATTTCGATTGATCTAATTTGTTATATTTTTCTTATTGTTAAATCTTCTGCTATAAACATTACAAGTACGATATCTAAAATTCTGATAAGTTAAAATGTAAACGAAAAATTTCAGATTGTTCTCCTTTCAATGAAATTGAAAATTTGGAAAAAAGAGAGGTAAATTTCGTTCAGTGAACACCGAGATTTCACGGAACCGTAGTTTCTTTTTGCCACTTCTTCAAACAGGTGAAAATTGCTTCATAAAGAAAAAAACAAGGTTTTATGACTACACACTCACCTGCATAATGGTAAAATAGAAAAATTTGACAAATCAGTAACATTGACAAATCAGTAACAACCCCGAAAAATGAATGATAACGACAGGAAAATAGTGTTATGACAATTTCTTTGTGAAGAACGTGATTCTATTTTAGTGAGTACGAAAGCAGACAAAACTGAAGGGTTGGGTGTAACTGGAAACACCCTAAGACGTAAAAGAATCGTGTTACTTTTTTCAGACCGGAATGTTTATTCACGCGTGGGATTAGATTATTCTCGGCGATTAGCGCACTTTATAATTGTAATTGTTTAAGGAAATGAATCAGAACAGAATGTAAAGAATTTAACTTTAGATGTCTGTTACTGTAACTCTTAGCCGGATTTACGTATCAGGGCGTAGTTAAGGCGTATATCCATAACTTAATATAAATAAAGGTAACACTGCAACTTTTGGGCAGATTGTACCCAGATTGTTTTAGGATCGTTTGAGATTGTTGAAGATTGTACTGAATGTTGTAACGTTGGGCAGCCGCAATAAACCGCAGAAAAAGGAAAGATACAGTCCTCGTTTTGTGTGAACCAGCGTCTGCGGAGAGATTCCTAAGCGCAGTGAAAAAATAGCACGCCGTCTTGTATGCTACCAAAGCACCAATTTGTGGGTCGAGAAAAAACTTTGATATAAATATCTCACCTGTGGGATAAATTGCTCTCAAGTCAGGCAAGAGTCTAAAATATGTCGAAAAGATTTTCGCTAGAGCTCTATTTTTTGTTAATTTCTGACTTAATGCTTTTAAAGGCCATCAATTAATTCAAACAAATAGAAGTCTTAATATGGAATTACATCATCCATCAGCATTCTTAGCTTACGCCCTCCTTTCCGAAAATATTGCGAGAAATATTCAGAACTTTGTAACTTGCTAACTTAAAGCATGACAGACGCGCTTACGTTTTTTGTAAGCTTTACAGATTCTTAATGAGTTTTCCGAGCTGGATGGCCAAGGCAAAATTAGCTGAGCTGATGCCTAATTATATCTTTACCACGCCTTTATTCTTTCTTTTGTTTATTCTTTGGATCTTTGTCATAACTTGACAATTTGTCACTGAGCGATGAGGAACTGAAGCAATGTCGGATGATATTGATGATATTGATGATATTGGCGATATTTAGTTGGCCTTTCAGACTAAAATCGGGTTGAAGACCTAATTTATCTGATATTATTATAACATTATAAATAATATTGATTAAAATTAAGTGACTTATATATAGTCCTACATGTAGGCGTCCGAACATGGCCCAAGTGAAATAGTCCTGAATTTATCTACTAAATTTCTGTTTTTCGTAAAATAAAATACATAATTTAGCTCCTGGGACCTTTATATATACTGAATTGAATTAGATAGGAATGTCAATTCACGTCCACAAATGGACTCTGAAGCGATTCTAAGAGGCGGAAATCATTTGGGCATACCATGCAAGAAGCAGCCAAATAGTTAAAAACAATTGAATTCACCGTAATCTTTACATTTGAAGCCAACAAGGCACTTAAAACTATGATGGACTTACAAGTATCAGACAATGAAATAAATTTAAAAAAAAAACGAATGTCATGATCTTACACACGAAAAAAGGGAATCGAACCCTTGACCTTGCAGATACTGGCTAGAGCACTCTACTAGTGAAATATGGAACACTCGCGGCGAGCGAGATTATGAAATTAGGGTTATATGCAGTAGGACGTACATCACGCAGGTACGAGCTTTGACGGCGGACTCGTAAGCGCAATTTATCGGCACATAACGCAGGCACTGTAGAGTACAACAAGGTCATAACATATTTATTTATTTATTTATTTATTTATTTATTTATTTATTATCTCCATTTAATGCCTGTTTCACATAAGTAGGCAATGAAATGTATACAAAAGCGATGCCGATTAAACTGCCATTAGTGAAACCTACAAGGGTTAAGACGCTTTTAATTAACACTAATGTTGTAGAACTGTATTAACCTCACCTTATTTACGTATCTTCTAGAAGCTGTTCATAAAAAAAACTCTCTTGCCAACAGGTATAATTGAGGCTATTGCCAAATATATGAAGACTCTTCAAATTTAGAAATTTTCGCCTCGTAGCGTAAGGAGTAACCAGTTTTATTAAATCAGTTGTGTTGATTATTTTCATTTTACTTCCTCTTAAATTTGACATTGGTTAAACCCAGAAGGTCTTAATTAACTGACGGGGTTGAACTGGTAGATTTAAATGATCATGCCACAAAAATATGAATCGCAAAGTTTTTATCATTATGCAGGTAATCATGTCTCAGGATAAATGACAGACACGGACGGCACAGACGGCAGCGGGTACCCTCACCTCTTTAGTATACAGCTATTTCAATTAACTTCGTCAGATGAAAGTTTAAGCCTACGCGACAAGACCGCAGGGTAATATGGGATCTTTATGACTAAGTTCACCAAAGTCAGCGTTACCTTGCTTGCCATAGAATAGCAAGGTATATGGAAGAGTTTTTAAAGCAAAAAATTAAACACATAACGTGAAAGAATCATTTGCAGATACAGTTTTCGTTTAAAACAATTTTTAATCCCACTCATCTTTTTGTTTACCGGGTTAAAACGGGATGCAAATTTTAAATATGGGGTACACGTGGAGCACGTACATGGTATGTAAATTAGAAGTATGAAAAACATTAACAGCATCATGAAAAATATGGACATGAATTTTTGTACTTCAAGGCAAGAACTAACAACTGAAAATAGAAAGCCAAATCAGGATTGCCGCTGACAATCGGATGGTGCCAATTTATTACTTGTACTAAGAAATTCAAAGTTCCCGACCAACTTCTGACAACCGTTAAACTAAGTCTGAACTGCAACTACCCACACTACCCTTCGGTCTTGTCGCGTACGCTTGAGTCGGATCCGACAACCTTCATTGAAATAGTTGTATGTTGTGTTACAATGTTTCGAAAAGATTTTGCTTTGTATAGAAATTCTTTGAAAAGCTTTAAAATACGAGGGAAATATTATGGGTTGTGGCTCTGCTGGGGGCCTGTAAAGTCATCAAATATGGCGCCCAAAATAGATGGATTTTTATTCAAAATTCATGTAACCGCTAAAGACCACGCGAACGCTACTTGTACGGAAATTTTATTTCCAGACCAAATTCCCCGTAAGGCACATCGTAGCTGGAAACAAAACACCGCAAGCAACAGTTCTGAAAAAGCAAAGAAGGAATGAATCCTATGGATAACGCAAAAAGAAACCGCGAAACCCGACAAGAAAAGTAAAATTAAAGCTAACGTAAGGAAAATACGGAAATTCTAATACAAAATGACACCAACCCGGGAGTCCATGAAAACAACATCCTATACATACGAAACAGTCACAGAATGCAAAAAAAAAACTACTAGCTTAGCGTTTAACATGAATTCCGCGCCCTCTTGTGGGAATATGAAAGAATTAGGGAAAATTATGATGACTCGTTTACTTAACATTCCGGCTCCGAAAGGTGCACGAGATAATGTAGAATTAGCATAACACGTCAAGGGTGGATTCATTTGCAACATACGCGTACAGCAAAAAATGTGAGAACCTGTTTGTTTGCATCGCGTTTAGGTTACACGTGTGGTGTAAGCGATAAATCGATGGCGAGTTTCAGCGCGCAATTGTACTTCATTGGCTATTTGACGCTGTCTACTCTGATTACTTCTTCCAAAGGAGGGAAATGTCTGCTTAAATACTTGCGAAAGGTTTGCATTTCCCCTTGCTGCTACAATGCAAATTTATTGAACGATGAATGCGATAAATCGATACGCGATTGATTAATCGCATAGCCTATATGCGTACCCTTAATGCGATGCAAATAAACAGGCTGTCGAATTTCCCACTCTGTGGATTTTAATCATCAAGTATTTGCAGATAACGTGAATACGTTTGCTGGTACCACTGGTAAATCACAAGTATCCAACCAGTTGAACTATTTCCCCAGCATAGAAAAATAGAAAAAACGTAGATAATCATCTTCCCTTTATAACATTATCTCATCTTTTCCTCTCTACCTCCACCACTAGCCTCTAAATTGTAGTTAGTTATTACGATCCCTCTTGCGTTAAAAGGCAAATCAACACCCGAAAGATAATTTTCTGACGCTTTCCTTACTTTCCATCGTGTTGCTGTACATTTTGATCACGGCCAAAAACAAGCATCGTTTGGCACGGGTAGTTTTCTGGGGTTATCGCCACGTTTATTTGCAGGGGTCCCAAGGGCAGAAAGTCCAGGCGAAAGGCAGATAATACGGGCGAAATCGGTGTGAGCTGAAGCCTGGTGCGAGCGAAAGTATACAAGACGGTCGGGAACAGCCCCTTGGGGGATACCTTTAACGACTAGTTCAAGAGCCCATTTGCGTTCTCGCTTCTGATTGAGCACAAATTTTGAGGCACTGTTTTTTTTTTTGGTGCCCAAACACCGATCAGCTTATTTCACCGTTTCTTTCGTGACGTCTTATACAGAGGGTAACTTTGCTAAATCGTATACCTAGTTGTCACTTGTGCGTACTGAAATCAACTTTTTGTCTCGCTTGTTCGATAGGCCTACCATCGAAGAGAGTTTTTGACAGTAATACGGAAACCTCTCGCCCTGACTGTCTGCCCCTGGGTCTCCGAGGTTGGTTTATTTGCAACGAGGTACGCGTTAAAAATGCGACGAGTATAAGCGTATCCTGCAAATGAATCCACCTAACAATTCATGTCACTCGATATTTCCTTACCTCCACATTCAGACAGGGCTTTTCATGATCTTTTGGGACTTGGGGGTGGGGTTCTTAACTTCAAGAGAAAAAAAATTTATTACAACGAATTTTTGAGGACAAATAGTACGTCCTAAAATGTTTCCTTTGAGGTCCGCAACATAAACCCATAACCTCACAAGTCGTAAATAATACGTCATGTTCTCAAATGGCGACCATCTTAGATTTCTCGATTTTTCAATATCCCAAAGAGCATCAACATCGACCAGAAGCACTAAAATGACCTTAAAATGTAAAAGATAGCTACAGAACTTTTCACTTTTCATTAAAAGAGGTAAATTCAAAATTCTTTAAAACGTTGTCTGTCAAATTGTGATGGCCATGGTAACGTCAAATTTCATGAACAAGGACTTGCAAAATCAAATTGTTCCCAGGAAAATTTTGGGAAAAGACACCAAGTTGGGTGACTTTAGCTGGCATATGAAAAAAGTTATAGACGTCCAAAGTCCGTGCAGTCAGATTCCGTCCCCCTTTCCTCTCCGATCTGAATAGGGTTAAAAATAGATAATGATTTATAGCAACTATAGAGTATCACAGAATCAACTCAACGCAAATTGCTTTCGGAATTACTATATATCAATCAAGCATAAAAAATTATTGACTCTGTCATGCTTTCTAATTTCAATCTGCCATTTTGCGTTAGTGATAAAAGGAGAGCTTTTTAATGTTTGGAAATTTGTGTTTTCAGCTGCCAATTTTAATGAACAGCTGAAATAATTAACTTAATTGTTAAAGCAATCGTGGGCAAGAATTTTTAAACTTTTATTTTGAATGTCCTTATCTCCTGGAACCGATTATACATGAGAAAATTCTGGACGTGTTAAATTCTTAACTTAAAATTCAAAGATAAGGATTTGTCGAGAATTTTAAAATTACTTAATATTAATTGATTATAGTATTTGAATAACAGTTTGGGCAAGGTGGTCGACTTACTCAAAAGAAAATGCCATTTTTTGCATTTATTATCGGTTTTAGGTAAAATGCTTGCACGTCACCTGACGCCTACCTTTAAGCAATCTAACATTTCGAGGCCTACTTTAAAGCGGTCTACAGCGCTTGTTCAATAATGCTATATTCTAAAACCAACTTAAAGTATCAAGACGAGGCATCACTATGAGATTTTTAAAAGACATTTATAATGTTAACTGTCTTTAGCTTTTATATGTTTGTAGATAATCTAAAACATTCAAAAATGTTTCCTCGACGTTATAACCTAACTTCGCTGAAGCATCAACCCAGTGACAACCATATTTTGACTCTAGATGTAGTCCAACCCTCATATCGCGACCACGTTCGTCTATGAAACTTGGTTCTGTCAAGTTTGGAAGGTCAGTTTTGTTTGACACAACTACAATAGGTTTACCGCAGTCTTTCGCTTCAACATAGTCATTGCTTTCACGAAATTCGTCCATGTATCGTTCGATTCTTGTAAATGAAGCTGGCCGATCCATCGAATATACCAACATCAGGGCGTCTGCTTTTTCCATATCAACTCGCCTCATGGCTGGAAATTCATACGTTCCTGAAGTATCGATGATTTGAAGCTCACATGTCTTGTTTTTGAAGGCTTCATGCTTCACATGGAAATCTTCTACCGTGGGCACATGTTTAAGATTAAATGTTTTGCCGAGAAAACGGTTGACGAGCGAGGTCTTCCCAACACCCGAGTCGCCAAATACGGCCAAAGTGAACTTTTCATGCCGTTTCATGGTGAGGTCTTTTTACACTAACAACATATCCACAGCTTAGCACTAGTTACAAAATCAGACATGAGGCCTTTATTGGGTCTTTAAAGAATTTCGTTTTTCTTGGTGACGTACATTTGCTAAAAATAAACTGAAATTATTATTCTACAATTTCTCAGCCTGTCCACATATGGCTAGATATGCAGCTGACCCCCCTTCAGATCGTCCTCACGTGAGAGGACTTTTTAAAAAGCGAGGGAGTTGTAGCAGTGTTTTCCGACCATCAGTCTACGCACTAAAAGACATTTGCCATGAATTAGCGTTTATCAACACCCAGGTCGCCTGTATGAGTCTTATTTTCTTGCTTTTGGGCATAGCGAGGTGTTTTTATGGAAGCAACAAAGGCCTGGCACTTGTAAGAAAATTTGAACGCTTCCTCGATCTTTCCCAGTTGTTCAACTCTGTCCTTTTGTAGCCTCCACGCTTAGCCCAGTCGACCGGGGATAGGGGTATTCTGCTCCCCCCGCCTTTTAACTCCGAGACTATTAATGTTTTCTTTGAGGACATGAGCTGATAACATCATATAAGGTAAGAATTCCGTCATATTCTTAAAGGGCACTCATCTTTGATCGGCCATGATTTGGATTTAATTCTCTCGAAAGCCCAAGAATTGACTAATTAGTAATCAAAATCAAGGAAATAAATAAAACTTTAAAAAGTTATCTAAAGAAAGTTATTGAGGAAAGTTCAAAATTTTGAAAATAGTCTGTCAAAATGTGGTTGCCATGGTAACATCAAATTTGATCAACACTTAAATGTTATAACTTATTTTCCCAGTTAAATTTGTGGAAAAGTCACCTCATCAGCTCATATATATTCAATTAATGTGCTGTATTCATCGCCTTTTATAGTCATTATAATCCGAATGAATATTTCTACTGAGAAGTGACAACGGGGAATTTTGCTTTTTTTATTTTGTTTCTGCTTAATTTTTTCCCCTCTGAAAGTCTCTAGATGTGCTTTTGAGGACGTTGAATTAATAATCCACCACGAGGGCTTTAAGGACACCTGTACATGGAAGCTTTTTTTTAAAATAAATAAATAAATCAATGAAAAGAGAATTCCGCTTTTCTCACTGTTTTTTTTGGAAGTCTCGGCGGATTACGCAAACAATCGTAACATGCAAGGAGTTCTATGATTGCCCTTTGTTAAATATCCATGAAGTGGCAAAAGACTACTCAACATTCACTTTGTTTTTGCCAAAGCCGGAAATATAAGCGATCAAACGCAATTAACCACGTTAAACGTTTATCCCTATTCAGACCGGGCCCCACCGCTTAACTCCGAGAATATTAAAGCTATGACAACGACAACGAAACTTGGTGGGCAGATAATACGTCCAAAAATGTTTCCTTGGAGGTCCGCAACATAGGCTGGTGACATGATATGACGTAACAATTATGTCAGGTTCTAAAATGGCAGCTAATAATTTTGGACTGCCATCCTGGGTTTCTTGATTTTTCAGAACCTTTGAAATTTGCCAAAATTAACCAAAAAGTAACCGAAATCAATAAAAGAACACGAAAATAATATAGAAAAGTAAAAATTACTTCAGAAAAGTTATAATTTTTCAGTGAAAAGGTGAAAATTTAAAATTCTGAAAAAACCGCCTCCCAAAAAGTGGTTGCTATGGTAACGTCAAACTTGGTGGACAAGCTCTTGCTATGCCTAATTGTTTCCAGATAGATTTTGAGAAAAGTCACCATTTTTGGTGGGTTAAGCTTGCTTATAAAAGAAGTTATAAACGTCCAAAGTTAGTGCGGGCTCAATCGCCCCCACTCCCCCCTCTCCCGGTCTGAATAGGGTTAACCCGGACATGAAATGTTACGTATGGTGTTCTTTACGTTCACACAAATGTTCTGCCCAGAAAGTCATTTCTAAATGTATTAAGTAAATAATAATTTGCCTTTGTTAAACGAGAGTTCTCAATGTCTTTAGGTAAAGAAATCAATTTCTTTGAAAACTGTGGAGGTCCGTCTAGGCATTTGCCGATTGTGCTAGTAAAAGTGGCATATTATGCTAGTGGCAGTGCTCGTTTTTTGCCCAAATTATGCTCAAATTATGCTCGCTTTTCAAAATTATGCTACTTTTTTAAAAAATTATTCTGTGCACAAACTTCATAACTCACAACAAGACAAGTTTGAAAAAGTATTTTATTAACCCTGGCCTGACGTTCTGGGCCCGGTTGTTCAAAACCTGGGTAACTTTATCCGGTGGTAAACTGATTAATACGATCTTGCAAAGGGACATTTTTCACATTAGTGACATTACTCGTCCCCCTCCTCTTGTATTTTCCAGTGGTGGATTCGAGGCGTCTATCCCGGGCAAGTTGTGCAGGCTTTGGTCTATCCTCTCTGTTCTCGCTTCCTTGTAAACTATCTGGATGTAAGTTCACTGTACTTGACTCGTTTGGCGTGGCGGCCGCCATTTTGAAACGAGCACTGGGAGAAAGAATAAGGAGTCTGGGACCGAGACACAGACTTCCGGTTCCGTTTCATCGAATTCCCGCGGTATCTCAACACAACTAAAAAGCAATCGCAAAATAGGAGTGGAACCAACTGTTAATAGTAATCTATCGTTTTTAGTAGCTGAGATCTTCGTTTTCTTGAATTATTCTAAAATTGTGCTATTAAGACAAGAAAATATACGGATTATGCTAGCAGTGCTACTTTTGGAAAAAGGGCAAAAATTATGCTCAATTCCTCAGATTATGCCAAAAATTATGCTAGCACAATCGGCAAGAGCCTAGGTCCGTCCATTGTGGAGTGAGACACTGAATTGATGTCAACCGAAGTGGTAAATGGTAAATTGCCTCCTCTATAAAGAGCAGTTAAAACAAATCGTTAGCCCTTCGTCAGACGATGAATAAATGTCCCTTACATCCTCTCAGTTAATATCTTCATTCTATTATTTGGAATTTTTAACGATTCTTCCGCGATCTCGAATTTTCAGGTGGTTTTGTTGAGTAACAAGGATTATATTTCCGATGCCACAGAAAAAAACACCAAACCAAATTTGTCAACGTGTTATATATTACTGGGTACTTTCCCGCAGTTCGGTTTCCTTTAATTTTGGTCGGCCCTTTAAACAGCATATGTTTCTTTTCAAAAATATAACTTTAAAAAAAAAACAACAAAACAAAATAAATTTAACTCTTAAACTAGCTGGCTTCTCAGAGAGTGTTGACTATCCAAGACTTAACGTGCCTCGGTTACCTAATATCGCTTACGTTGCCTGAGAAGCAGTCTCGATGAATTTCCACGACCAAATAACAACCACAAATTCTTCCACAAACACCAGGTCAGTGTTTTATTGCCCGCACGCACCACACTTCACGTAGAACTTGAATGAAACCGTTTTTCCATGGACTATAGTCGCCATCTTGTGCATCGCCTCACCTAAAACCGTAATTTTGAACGCATTGGTTATCATAGCAGTAAAGCAAAGGAAAGCACTGCAAAACCTCTCACACATTCTCCTATCCAGCATGGATATGCCGTTGTCTGCCTCCATTGATTCCTTAGGGGCCGATTACATGAGGAGGGCTGGCCCGGTTAGCCGGGCTGGCTCGATTTGCCGGGATCTCGGCACGTCTGTGAAACATATTAAAAATCAACTTTGCGATTACATGGAAAAATCTCAGCCCGGTAAGCTGGGATCCCGGCATCGCGATGCCGGGACAACACTTTCTCGTCACTAAATTTCGCTTCAGAGCAAAATGGCTCACCAGAAGATCGATATTTCTCTTTCTTTGTAACACATAAAGGTTTATCAGACCATAAAGCTACGTAAAACTGAAAAATCAATAGCCAAAGTAATGAATTGGCGAAAATAAAAACACTTGGTTCATGCTCTTTGATGTAGACATCTTTTCACACGACAGCTTCTAAATTTAGCCGCAGGCAGGCTGGCTTGCCTCATGTTATACTGGGCTGAGCAGTCATATCGATACACCGAGCCAGCCCTGCTAACCGGGCCAGCCCGGCTCATGTAGTCGGCCCCTTAATTGTTCGTCGAGGTTTCGTCGATTCAGAACGTGTTTGCGCATTAGACATGTTTAATGTCCCCTTCTTATATTTTCTTGCCCAGACTTCTCTATACCATTTATGTGCAGTTTCCTGGGAGAGGTACGTGGCGATACGAAAGTGTATGCAATACAAAGTTATCTTCACAAGACGTTACGCCAACAGGCTCGCGGTAGCTGCTTGGCTTTCAGCTATAATCTCAGTCTCTTCTCGCCTTATTTTCGCCAGTGTGGGTGGCAAGGCTGTAAAATACAGTTTTGTCGTTGAGAATTTCATTGCAGGGGTGGCCTTAATACTTATCATTTACTTCTATGCCGTGGTGTACCACGAGGTACGCCAACGTAAAGTGAGCGCAGTCAACCAAGTCTCAATATATTCAACTTAATGCAAAACTCATTTCAAAGTAGCAAAGTTGACTGTACTGATAATTGCGGCCCTGATTATGTCGTTTGCTCAATCTGGTATTGTTCGCCTGCTATCGTTGACTAACCCGTATTTTCGTACAAATTATACTTTTCGATTAATGAGAAATTGGTGCAGTTAATTGAATCCACTACTTCACTGTGTTAGGGACAGGCAATTTAGGCGTGCCGTGTTAGAGCTCATGAAAATTAGAAAATGTTCAGCAGCACAGCTAGCTAGAGTTGGTGCCGTGCGATATGTTATTGGCAACGATCAGTCTAGTTTATTGGAAGAGGTAGTAGCGCAGCAAATCGACGAAAATCGTACCCAGCTTGACAAGATCGACGTCCTGCGATCATTTTGTGGGTTTAAATTTTGCTTATCGAAGGACTTGTGAGATTACATTGAAAAGGTCTAAATCAGCGGCTCCATGGATTCGCCAAGGTAACAGCTTTTCCGGTAGCTCAAAGCTGCGAGAAACGTCTTCTAGCATTAAGACAACCGTAACAATCCACCCTGAACGTAAGACGCGAGATCAAGCCAAAGATAAGAACTGTGTTGTTTCGAACGATTTAACCCAGCTTCAAGACAAGGTACACCTCAAAAGAATGCTTATGTTATCACGAACCAATCCTGGGATTATAGTTACTCCGTGGAAAGCGTACAGGATCGGACAGTAAGAATGTTTACTGTAAGTATATGTCGAAAGAGCATTTTAAGATAACTTATTGTAGATATGTAAATTCGTTAGCGGTATATGGATTTTTTCTACCATTAAGTAGGTGCTGAAAAGGCCTTGAAAGGCCTTGATGTATTTACCTTGAATATAAGGTAATTCACTTATCTTCTTTTAACAAAAGTTTAAGTAAATTTACCTTGTAGCAGTACCTAAGTAGCCGGTAAGACCTACTTAAGGATGACATCAATCAATTTCAGGAGTTTGTAATTGAAAAACCTGTATATCAAAATTCATAAGGGATGATACGAATGGGAAAGTGCGCTAGTCTTGTGGGAAGTGGAAACCTGACTTTGTTGTAAATATGTAAATTTCTTAACAGTAGATGTGGTGCAATAGCAGTGATTGTACGCCCCGAGTATGTAGCTGAAATAAGCAATGGAAGCCAGTGTATGTCAGGATATTATAAGACCGCTTACACAGATGCTAATACTTAACGGCGACGTCTATGGCCATTTTGGCGTGAAAGGAACAGAGTGAGTGCGTTGTCAGCAAAACAGCTGACGTGGCCCTTCTTCCGCCAGGGTACACATTTCAAAATCGCAATGAAATCTCTCTAAAATTTGAGCCAAGACGCTGCTAAAATAGCATCAATAATCCACGGTGAAAGCAGTTTGGAGTAGGCGAGATCAATTTGTGTTAGGTGTTAAATTGATCACGAATCTAAAGGCATAAAGAATATGCGTGTATAGTGATGGAAACGAGGAGGGAATGGAGAAAAAAAAAGGAGAAGAAAGTGTAAAAAACAACACGTGTAAAAAAACGACAGCAGTTGCTAGGTTTACAGCACTTTTCAGAACAAAGTTAACGCGAAAATAAATTTCAGAAAAATTACAAAACACGCGTTCGCTTTGTTGGTTTCCCTTTTCGGGGCACCAATATGGTGGCCATCAGATTCATTACAAGAAATGAGGCTGACAATGTATCAACATTCCTCGTTCTGTTTACATTTTTACGTTATTATGAAACATGAGAATTGAAAATTAACGCAAAACTATCGATTTTATGAAATTCTGAGAATTCCTGTGTTTTAGGCTGCCACGAATTTGATCGAATTTCAATTGTTTTATTTGTAAAAAGAAGCAGGCTCTTCAAGTTCTCGAACTGACACTGCTACTGGAGCTGAGTCCTTCACGACCTTTTTGGTCATGACAAATGTAATGTGATCGTCTAATTTAAAGTCGCACGATTTCACACACGAGTGTTTAATCATCACTGACATCACTGGGAACATAGCAATCTCGTACTTAGAGAGGGGAGAGGAACGGTTTAGGGAGGAGGGAGAAATGGCCCCAAAAAAATAGGGAGGAAAGAGAAAGGACGCACAAAAATAGGGAGACCGGAGAACCAGCATGAAAAGGGAGAAGGGAGAATGTCTTAAAAAAAAAACGTGACATGACTTTTTAAAGCCTTAATAGATCCTAATATAAGAAACTGTACGGATCTGTTCCCCACTAAACAATTATATCGAGAGAAGACTGGGTAACCCTGGGTACCCAAGACTATTTTGAGCCCGCAAGCTCAGGTACAGGTGTTTGCGTTATTTTGAATAGTATCTTGTTATTTTTTCGCGCTTCATGCTACTAGATAGCCCCCCACGCAGTCGTTTTTAGGGGAGTCGTATTACCCTCCATACGACTCCCCTAAAAACGACTGCGTGGGAGGCTAGCTACTAGAGGGTTTCTCGCTTCATTGTTTGGCCATTTCAAGATATTCTGATTGACCGTGAGATTTAGAGGCCAAATCGGAAAATCGTGAGACCTTGAGTTAGCCATGTTAGTGTTCGTTAAAACGTGATGAAGGTCAGGGGCAAGGCCATGGTGAGTACGAAATGTTTTGCCTTTCTAGTTTTCTGTCTTTTCTGTGCACTTCATGTGTTTAGGTCTGTTTAGGCGTCACCAATAAAACGAGTAGTGCTTTCTGATTCAGTGCTTCCATAAGGTTCCCAGAAATGTGAAACAGTACAGCAACTTAATCTTAAGAAGTATTTTATTATAGACCGTGGAATCGCACTTTCGGCATTCATGTCATCGATAACGGCTCCATTTTGTGATCTTTTACAGTAATTTGACTGTCACTCAAACATTGACATGTTCTGGACTTCCCACTTGCACTGTGTCATGTTAAACTCCAAAGTCTTTTTGTGCAAAAATATTTCTGCTGCAATTGCTTAATCAGATAAGAATAATTTGTAGGAAGGGAAGTCAGAAAACTATGAAACTAAACTGACAATGTAATCGTACTTAAAAAATGTTATGGACTTCGTGTACTGGTTGATGCTGCGTTATCTTGACCCGTTAGTGCGGTACAAATCCTAACATTTTTAACGCTCATCAAGAACCAATAAACATTTCTAGTTCAGCTAATTCAGCCTTCTTAAAAACGGTGGGTCCTAATACAGAGGTATTTTTGCAAAGGTTATGACTATGGGGGAAAAGCAGATCTTAGTAAGGATTATTGGAATCTAAAAAGAAAAACGTGGGTAATCTCGCATTTTTCAGAAATAGCTAAGCTACCATAATTCTAAAAAAAGCTTTAAAACACAAAGAATGTACGGCATTTTCTTTCCAAATATCTCTGAAAAATGCGCGGTTACCTCCAATTTTCTTTTACGATTCTGATAGCCCTTGCTAAGATCTGCTTTTTCCACATAGTCATAAGCCGCGCAACAATACCGTTGTATTAGTAGGCAAATTCCTTAAGAAACCCGAATATCTCGGACCAGGCGTGCGTTTCTCAAAAGCCCCGAAAACTTTTGACTCGAAAAGTGACCCGAAAAGCTCCCGAAAATATTTTATAGTGTTCTTTCGGGCGCGTTGAGAAACACTTCTCGGAACCCGAAAAAAGTGCCCGAAAAGTGTCCCGAAAAGTTCTCGGGCCCGAAAAGTTTTCGGGGCTTTCGAGAAACGCACGCCAGAGGTGTGCGTTTCTCGAAAGCCCCGAGACTTTTTGGGTCGATTTTGAGCACGATAAGTTACTCTGTATCCTGTAAATAAAGAACTTTCTAAGCATCAAACTTCCCCTATTAGTTATACATTTCTTACCTTGAAGACATGTTAAAATAACAGCTTTGTAGAATGAGTTGATCATGTTTTTATAAATGGCTTTTCGGGCCTTTCGAGAAACGCATCCCAGACCCGAGATGCGCAGGACGTATGCGCAGTAACAAAAGGGGCACCGTCCTTAAGGTACTACTAAAATCATCAAATTTACTGACCAAATCTTTGGGATGTTGGACATCAGCGAACTTGTTCCTCAGGAAAGTGAAGTTGAAGGTGCTTTGAGTAATAGCGATAGTGACAGTGACGACGAACTGAGAGTGTAACATGCCCACACTTACGCGTAGCAGCAGGTGGGTTCGAGTGCCTGCAAACTGGCAAAGTGTCATGACTTTCTATAAAAAGAACATCTTTGTTTACAGACTTAATTTGATCATGAAATATATTAAAGGAGATTCTGGCTTTGCTGTATCCAGTGAGAACTGTGTGGTTATAGATAAAAACTGAGAGTAAGAGTAAGGCAAGACATCAAATGCCATACAATAGAGAAACAAGAAGATATGAGAGGAACTCGTAAGGGATCATGAGGATATAATGTCGCTTGAGATGAGGAAAAGAGCCTGTTAGTTTGGGAAAATCACAAAGATAACGTACATCATTTATAGGTACCCTGTTACTACATGTTAAGTCTAGTAGTTTGTAGGTATTCAAAGAGCACAAAGTTCTTTAGTATAAAATGACAATATTGGAAGGAATTTAAACTGCAGTGTAGTGTTACATAATATAACCCGGTAAAACATAATCAGGGAGAAAGGTGAAAAAACAGGGAGGAGGGAGAAATGGCCAAAAAAATTAGGGAGGAGGGAGAAAAATGAGTTTAAAAATAGGGAGATAAGATATTCAACTGCCTGTTCCTCTCCCCTCCTTAGAGTCCTCGGGCTTCTCGGTCAGCGGGTGGCCGCCTGGAGAGACTCTGGGGAAATTGAAAACAACTGACTTTTTTATTGGCTGTTATTGGGCTGTTTACTGTAACAAAACAAAGAACCGTTAACCGCAGGATTCTTCCGGTAACAATTCCATTACCCAACGTCTCTCCCGGTGATCACCCGCTGACCAAGAAGCCTGAGGACTCTGGGTACGAGATTGGGAACATTGCTTCTCGCCTTTGCAATTGAAACATCTAGCTATCTCTGTTTAACAGTCTTCACAGCCAATAACATCACGGCTTAACTGACAGACAACCAATAACATCACGAGATCGTCGACTAGTCAGGACAACGACCAGAGATTTATAACACCTACTGACAACTCACAGTTCGCTTGACTCTCATGATGACTTCCGCTCGGGTTGTCGAAACGTCGTCAGTCAATGTCACCATAAACAGTCCTTCTCAGGATTTCACTCACCCGGACGATCACAATTTACCGAATTATGATATGACTCCTGGGTTCAAACCATTTACGGTCATATCCGTTTAGTTATCGATTTGACATTTTACAGTTTTCTAACATAAGACGCATTGCACAGTAGCCACAAAAATAGCACGCACGCACCGATAACACAGGCAAAACAAAAAGTTCACACTTCTTTTTCTTAACAGTTCCAAACCCACGTTTCCTAACGATTCCACGTTTCCAAAAGTATAGAAAGTATTCCGATATTTTAGTAAGAACTGTCTGGAGCGTAACTTGGTTCAACTCTAGTTAGATCTCGGACCAAGACCAAGATTTAGTGTCGGTAATAGGGAATTACGTAATAGCGGTAAATTCTTATTCGCTGGGAATTCATTCCCTGTCCGCAATATTTAGCGGGGGTGTCCGTAATAGTAAGGTGTCCACAAGGGGAGAGTTGACTATGAAAAACATTGAATGATTTCAGTGAAAAAATAGAACGCATACTCTTTGTCTCAGATCTGTAAAGGCTCCTTAAATGCATAGGCTGGTCTATGAAAAGCATTGTTTCCGAGATCTCCCTAGTGTCTTAGCAACACCTTAACTGCTTTTCCTACCTAAGTAACATTACTATGGTTTTTCTGATGTTTTGAACTCAGGCGAAAAAAAAAAACAGTAAAAATATAAACTAAATTCGATTTTGAGACGACATTATGGCTTTATAATGACGGCTAGTTGGGAGAAAGTGTTTGAATTTTCTGCTTTACAACCCACATTTGCCTTATGAAACAAACTAAACTCTTTCAGTGTATCAACATAATTTTAATCAAACGACGGAGATCGACAAAACAGTAGAATAACGTGACAATAAACTTCTTTACCAGGTTAAAACTGGAACATAAATGATAACGTAATTAATTATAGCTCACGGATCGCGTAATTTCGAAGTTATTTCAAGGAAGAAAATGTTTCATTGCTTGCCTGGCAAAACATCAGTGAGCTATGGCAAGATAAGAACAGTGAAGACAGCACAAAACATCAGCGGTAAAGAGCCTTAACAAACAATGCACATGACAGAAAGAGAGAGATTCAGATTGCGTTCAATGCTTACAGAAAGAGGAAGTTATACGATAATAACTATGAGATGCCAAGGGATCTGAGGTATTGAAGAACTTAGAAAAGTTGTCAAAGTAATATACAGATTAAGTGAAGGAGCAGGTTAAGCTCTTAAGAACTCCTGTCCAGAAATATCGAGAATCCGACGACAGAAGCAAAATTTCATATTTCGTTTTATTCCACCAAAACTACACCTTTGGTGAACTATTTTCAAAAATCGTATTTAATAGTTCCTCCGCTTTTTGTTTGTTTGTTTGTTTTTCTTTTCTTTTTTCAAAAATTAGAAAAGTTCGAAACACGACTAGAAGCTCGCTTGCGCCCGCCAAAAACAAGGGAAAATCGTGCATCTTTAGCAGGCTCGCAAGCAACAATGGAAAGCGTTCCCGCTTTACCATTTGGCTTATAAGTATATCATTCTTTCCTCTATCTAAAAATATAAAAATCAGGTAGGTTGACCCGTTGAAGATACTAACCTTGAAGGGTTTGAAGTCAAAGTGAAATTTGGGTCAACTTCAGAGGCCTATAACTGACCTAGCATATATTTTTCAGACCAAAAATATACATCAAATGTATATGTCATTCATTTTTACTATCTGAAGGTGTCGTTTTTCGCCCACTAAAAGCGACGCGTCGAGAACAAAAAGTGTGCAGGGTAGTTTTAGCATTTCGGTAGAGCGGCCGCTGTCGCGTGAGCCACGTCAGTTCCACTAAAAGCTACTAAAGCAGTCATAAAACAAGGTTTCAGTGGCCCATTGTTTTGAATACGTTAATAAATTAAAAAATAGACTTTTCTATGGGAGGTAGCTATGTTACTGTGGCTTTAGGCTGTGGCTGTGGCTTTAGGCAAGTCAACAAATACATCTTAATTGGAAAGAAGTTTTATTTGGTGTTCTAACACCAGGATGCCTCTTACTTAACTACCTGTTACTCCTAGGAAAAATATATTTATGGGATTGTAGAAGAAATAAAGAACTTCCAAACGTACGTGGCTTTAAATTTAAAGTTAATTTAAAATATGAAACTGAAAAGTATATTTGTACGAAAAATAACAATTTAGATAAATTTAGAGAAAAATGGATATTGTAACTCTATTATAGATTTATTTAGTTTATAAAGGTATATTCATACATTGTAAGGCTAAAACGGATATGCAATAATGTAATGTTTTTATGTGTAAGAGTGAGAGTGCGTTAATATTGTTACTGTGAGAGTTAATGTTGTTATTGTGAGAGTGAGACTGAGTTATTGTCACTGAGTGTTAGAGTGAGTTAATATGCTATGTATGTATGTAACTGTATGTGTGAAATATGCAAATAAATTATAAAAAAAAAAACGCACATTTAGAAACACACAATAAAAAAAAAAAAAAAAAAAAAAAAAAAACCCGGTTGACTTTTCTACAACGTAAATTTGTTTACAATGTAACAATATTATTTCATTGATCCAATCTGATAAACCAAAAATGCTCTCACCTTAAGACTTCATCTTGTGAATCTTTTGGCTTAGGTTATCACTCCTTTTACCAGACTTATTGGCTGCATTAGTTATGATCATTTGTAGATTGCAAAAGCAAAAGTTAAAGAACCTTTTTCAAACTATGCCAAACTATGCACTCCGTATTCAAATTAGCATAAATGTGCGAGATGAAATCTGAGCTTATACTGGTAGGCACCATACTGAGGAAAGCGTGACGCAGCGACTTAGAAGACATAGAACGCTGGAAGACCTAAATGGGCTTAAACATAAATATTAGTTTGCCTGTGAATAGCCATTTTGAATGTATATATGCGAAGTGACATTTCCTTAATTTGCAGTTTCAAATATTTTAAGGTCGGAACATTTATTTTAGAGGGGGTGGTTGGAAAAAACGAAATATTCCTTCAAAGCTTTCGGGAAGAAAGACCGCAGAAACACTAGGAAAAGAAAATTCAAACATAGCTTTTAGTTAAAAAAAAAAAAGAAGGAAATAACTCACAATCATAATAACTCCGCAGAAAATGCAAAGAATTAATGAGTCGCTTTGTATTGTCAGTTTGATCGGTTTTAAATGGACGTGTGAGTGCTATCTCGGTTAATAGAAACCCCACCACATAAACAACTTGAAACCATTTCTTCTAGTAGGCTGATGCAGGGTAGGGGGTGTTTACAAGTCAAAGCGCTCGCAGTGAAACTAAAAAAGTCTAAGTTTCCGGTTGCCGTAACTTTCTTTGCCATAGCGCAGATGTCGTACTGGTCGTACACGATGAGATGTTCCAGTTGAACTTGAGAGGATATCTTATCTTGCTGTACTCAAAGTGGTTTATTTTTCAAAGGCACTGAAATCGTTTGCCGCAGGATCCTAAAAGAACGAAGTGGCTAGTGCTGGGCAGTCAGACACTTCCCATCCGAAGCTGGCAATCCGGCTTATTTCCGTCCCAGGTACTACACCTGCGTCCACTTTCCTTCTTGATGACTGGCCAATAGCGAACATTTTTTCGAAGCAGACTTTTTTATTATTGAGGCGTTAAGCCTTCTTTACTTCTTCTCTTAAGGCCCAACCCTCTCCCAACCTTAGGAACAAAGTCTGAGGTATGTTCACTCAGAACAGTTTCCTAACGGTTCTAATCCAGGACATGACCAGACCAGGTCTGTTCGCGTGGGACCGTTTTTTAATTAATTAATTAATTAATTTATTTATTTATTTCTTTATTTATTGATTGATTGATTTATTGAGCATCTGTTCACACGGAACCGGGACAGGAATGGTCCCGTACCAGTCCACTACTGGATCAACGTGAGAAAATCAGCTGTTTGTAGCAATAAGTTATCCACAGGAGACCAAAATGCGTGAAAGACGACCGACGCTTTTACCCAGAATTACGCTGTTATGTGGCAGTTATGCTATCGCAGACAGTAGTTCCTTCTCTTTTTCTAGATGAGTTTTAACAATCACAAACACAACACTAACCGCGATAGATTTAACTAGCACCCAAGCCTAAATTACGCTGTTGAAACCAAAACGAACCGGTCACCGGAACGGTTCAAAAATTGGACCTGCTTTTTTAAAGGTCCAACCGAATCGGACCTTAACTGGACCGGATAGGCAGTACGGATAGCAGGTTCCGTGTGAACAAACGACCTATCCGGGCCGATTTTCGGACCGAAACCGTTCGGAAACCGATCCGTATGAACAAAGCCTAAGGACTCAGAGGGGTCTTGAGATTTCAACACAGGTATCTCTCCACACCTTCCTACGACGGTGCAAGGTCTGGCAGCGATTGGGAAAGATATAGTACGTCATCACGATCATCATCAAACAAAGAAATAAAGAAGACCTGCTGCTTCAATAATACACAGAAAGCCTACTATTTATACCTCGATATTGGCCAGTCAACAGCAAGGAAACAGGATGCAGAGGCAGTAGCACGGGAAATTTAAAAGATTGTTAGGTTCAGATGGGAAGCGTTGTGTCTTGAGTTAAAATCTTGGAAACGACTTATCCTGTTCTTTTGAAGAGCAAACCAATGTCGATACAGCACGACGAGACTTCAACTGGAACATCCTATCGTGCATAACCAGTAAGACATCTTCACCAGGGCAAAGAACTTCTTTATGGCAAAGAACCTCTTCAGTTTATGTGCGAGAGCTTTGACTTGGCAACACCTTCCTTAAAACTCAGAAGGTAAGCACCCTAAATCAGCCTACTGGAAAAAATCTTGTTCTTGTGACTGGGCGCCCCGGGTTGGGCTCCTGTTATCTTAATGTGATCCACGAGGCAACAAGGTATAGACCGTTTAATCTTTTTCTTGGGGGGGGGGGGGGAGGATGGGTGGGGGAGGGGTGGGTGCACTTTTTCTCCCGAAATAGTTACTTCTTTTTGCGACATAAAGCTTTGCTTTCACTTGTTTTTCTGCAGCGTTTCTTCTGCAAAAGCCTTGCGGAAACTTTTCATGCTTATTTTTCCAACCTCCCCCTCTAAAATAAATGGTCCGACCCTAAAATATCCCTCCCCTCATAAAAAATAAACCTGTTTGAGCACAGCAAGATAAGATATCCTCTCAAGTTCAACTGGAACATCTCATCGTGTACCGGAAAACCGGCAACCGGAAACTTAGACCTTTTTAGTTTCACTGTAAGCGCTTTGACTTGTAAACACCCCTTTGGAACTTAGAAGAAAAGTACCTTACATCAGCCTACTAGAAGAAATGGTTTCAAGTTGTTCATGTGGTGGGGTTTCTGTTATAATAAACTGAATCTTTCCCACGAGATTTAAAATGGCACTCACACGTCCATTAAAAACCGATCAAACTGACAATATAAGGGACTCATTAATTTTTTGCATTTTCTTTGGAGTTATTATGATTATGAGTTATTTACTCTTTTATTGTTTTGTAACTAAAAGCTTTCCTTGAATTTTCTTTCCCTAGTGTTTTTGCGGTCTTTTTTCCCGAAAGCTTTGGAGGAATATTCGTTTTTTCCAACCACCCCCTCTAAAATAAATGGTCCGACCTTAAAATATTTGGAACTGCAAATAAGGAAATGTCACTTCGCATATATACATTCAAAACGGCTATTTACAGGCAAACTAATATTTATGTTTAAGCCCATTTAGGTCTTCCAGCGTTCTAAGTCTTCTAAGTCACTGAGTATGGTGCCTATCAGTATAAGCTCAGATTTCATCTCGCACATTTATGCTAATTTGAATACGGAGTGCACAGTTTGGCATAGTTTGAAAAAGGTTCAGTAACTTTTGTTTTTTCAATCTACAAATGATCATAACTAATGCAGCCAATATGTCTGGTAAAAGGAGTGATAACCTAAACCAAAAGATTCACAAGATGAAGTCTAAAGGTGAGAGTATCTTTGGTTTATCAGATTGGATCAACGAAATAATAGCGGAGCCCGCACGCTAGCGCGTCAGTGGAGCACCATTGCTAAGCAAATTTGGTAACCTATCAAGCCAAGAAGTCTTGGTAGTGACGTAATAGACACGTGACAGTCCGTCCGTCCGTCCGCATCACAAGGTCACCAATATGAAGTGGCATACACTGGATATAACCCTGTGCTGAATCTCGTGTTTTTGGCGCGAAATCGCATGTTGACCCACGTTGTAGCAAAACAAGCAAAGGCAACAAAAGTCAAAAACAAATTTGTTAATGGAAAAAAAAGTTTAAAAGAATACTCAGTTGTCTTTTTGGTGGAAGGTGAAAAGTTCAATTTAGGCGAAAAAAATAGGCGATCAAGTTCAGGCGAACAGTTCAAATTTGCCTTGTCGGTTCTGTTGCGAACTCGGTCGGCACACCGCTTGAGTTCCAGCTTTTCGCAGCGGTTTCGACGCCAAATATAGCAGAGCTAGTGCTTTTTGGTTTTTTCTGTCCGCAACCATCAGCAAAACACCAGTATTTTCATGTTCATCGGCAGCTTGTCACGAAGAAAGAAATTATTAGTAGTAAAATTAAAAATTGAAGCTAACAATAAACGCTCATGGCCTAGTGGACTAATCGCCGGTTTATGACGTCTTTTCTTTTTTTTTTTTTTAATTTAACGACTTGAATGAGAGTATTTTCACAAATTAATAAGTGCCAGCAAAAAAAGAGGGAGGCTCCGCTTTTAGGCTTGGCTAAATCTATATATTACTGTTACATTGTAAACAAATGTGCATTGTAGAAAAGTCAACCGGGTTGCCCCTAAAGCCACAGTAACATAGTAACCTCCCATAGAAAAGTCTATTTATAACTTATTACCGTATTCAAAACAATGAGCCACTGAAACCTTGTTTTATGACTGCTTTAGTGGAACTGATGTGGCTCGCGTGACAGCGACCACTCTACCTGAATGCTAAAAATACCCTGCACACTTTTTATTCTCGACGCGTCGCTTTTAGTGGGCCAAAAACGACACTTTCAGACAGTAAAAACGAATGATTGAGCTTATATTTCATGTATATTTATGGTCTGAAAAGTATATGCTAGGTCAGTTATAGGCCTCTGACGTTGACCCAAATTTCACTTTGACTTCAAACCCTTCAAGGTTAGTATCTTCAACAGGTCAACAAGCAGACTAAAAATACAGTTTTCTGCCTGATTTTTATATTTTTGGATAGAAAAAAGAATGATATACTTATAAGCCAGATGGTAAAACGGGAAAGATTTCCATTGTTGCTTACAAACTTGCTAAAGATGCACGATTTTCCCTTGTTTCCGGGGGACGCAAGCGAGCTTCTAGCCGTGTTTCGAACTTTTCTAATTTTTGAAAGAAAAAAAAGAGCGGAGGAACTTTTAAATACGATTTTTGAAAATAGTTCACCAAAGGGTTATTTTTGGTAAAATAAAATGAAATATGAAATTTTGCTTCTGTCGTCGGATTCTCGATTTTTATGGTCAGGATCTCTTAAACATTTGCAGAGCGGTCACGTTCGTATAGAATGAAATATTAAAGGGTGCAAAATTTAGTCACGTAAATGGTAATCAGGAAAATCACTTGCAGAGAATTGGAATAGGAAAAAAGGAATAGGAGTTATCGCTAAGCTTAGACCCTTATCACGTCACATGTTACTTGTTATATACTGCTCAGGTATATCATCAAATTTAAAGCATGCCATTTGCCTTTGGGGTAAGAGTGCCTAAACACATATTCACAAATTGCCGATACTACAAAGACGCCGAGCTCACCGCCTAATGTTTTTCACTAAGCCAAGAGAGCAGGCAGTCCCTTTGTTTCTAGACACCAAGCAACTCCCTAAGTCCGTTTTTTTTTGTTTTGTTTTTGTATTTTGAGCAAATAGATCGTTTTCACATGACGTCACGGCGGCCATAGTGGTGTACAAAACAATGAAACAGCGGCCATGTTGGTGTACCAAGAAAACCCTGTGGGGATTGAAAACTTTTCTCATGTAAAAACCTTTTTTTGTTCCAAGAAATTTACATAGCTGCTGACCACGTGAGTGAAAACGATCTATTAAGCATCTAATGTATAATGTTAACAGTAATCTAATACCTTAACATATTCTGCATATGTTATCTCTTATACCATTATGTAATTATGTAACCATCATGTCCTTGTCAATACATACATACTACACACTAAATTACTTCGTGTCGATCGACATTTTTTATTAGTACTTTTATTCCCATTATTTCCTTGCACGTGTCATGACTAGCAGTGCGGGTTTGCAGGAATTGGTTATTATAACTCTCCAAACATGTTAGTTCCGGATTCATTAGTGTAATAGGGGGAAGAATAATTCTTGTACGAGATTAAGTCAATGGGTGGAGGTGTCAGTTTGTGAGTTCAACTTCTCTTTCATTTTTTGGATGTTCTCTTCAGTATCTTTAAACTGGCTTTGAATCCACCGATCATTAAATGGAACCTTATGAAATTGTTCGACAACGGGAGATAGAGTCGTCAATTGTTCTTGCCATTTCTTGACAATATGGTTCTTGTCTACCGCCATTATGGCTTCCAGCGCAAATGTATTGATATGCTCAGATGTGATTATGATCCCAGGATTCCCGACAATTTTATTCAGTGTTTTCCAAACCGCTCCCTCGTAAGTCTCCCAAAATAGATTGATGATGTCTTGGCGCATGGGGAGTCGCGAGTTTTGTCGGCTTGTAATCCGATGCCACTGTAACGCAATTTTCTTTTGCCGGTTGACCATTTGGAATCTTGATCTACGTGACGCAACTTCGTCTTCGTCAGTTAAAGGTAAAGTTTCCACAAGTTTAATGATGCGTTTAGTTCCTTTCCGTATGTTGAACACATCCGTATGGTGAACAGAGACGTCCAAGTTGAATCGGACTTGCTTTGCCGTCGTCGTTGAGCTCTTAGATTTTACTGCAAAAAATCACAGCAAGTACGTCTCGTTTATAAGGTACCTTAAAAGGGCGGTGTCACGGGGATTTTTCTCCCGTTTATAAGACTTTGAAAATCCAGTAGTCACATTTACTTAACTGAACCCCCCAAAAAATCATGGCCCATTTCTTGTTCAGACACCACACTAATTCAGTGAAACTCGTAATATGTGTCTTTAGCCACGGATGGAAAAGATGGAAATGGATTCGGTGACCGTTTTCAAGTTCTGTGCTCGTATCTTGCAAAAGTCATTGAAAAACGTATTGTGGTTTGCTCTTCCCTTTGGTGTTCCAGCAGTATTTTGTGCGTGAGCGAAGGCATTTAAGTAAGAGATAAATACCTCGAACGTCGGTATTAATCATATACATCCCTCGGGCCTACGGCCCTCGGGATGTATCTGGATTAATACCGACGTTCGAGGTATTTATCTGACTTATTTCATGATATTATTCATGAGGGATCTTCAAGAAGACAAATATCGGCTAATTAGTACACTCGCACCTTCATCGGATCTAGTCAGAGACAATAAAAGCGACCTAATGTGGGATTTTTCACAGGACTGTGAGAAGATGTCTTGAGAATTTGTCAGCGAAAAGTGATAGACTTCTTTGTACTTTGATATTCCGCCGACTCCACAAGGGACCATGCATTGTATTTTCTTTGTTTCTCGGTTGATGTGTTCTATTATTGGTCTTTTCTTTTGATCTTGTTTACGAGTTTTTTTCGGTACACCAGGGCGGAACGAACATGCTTTGTCATTATGGACATCACGGACAGCGAAGAAGAGCTTTTTCTGACCCAAAATAGTTTTTCGCAAGATATACTACAACCCAATTTTAGTTTGGGTTCTATTTTCGACCCAGTAGTAGGCAGTGATGAGCCTGCTCCAAGAAATTCGTGCGCGGAAGAATTAAGCAAAATAGTTTCTGAGGGAAGCTTCAAGGATAAACCGAAACTGCGACACACAGGCAAATTTGCATAGTGGACGATGAAGAACTTAAGAAGAGGAAGGAATCTAGAATACCGCCAAATACAAGAGTAAACACATCGTGGGCAGTTCGTACTTGGGCTGGAATAAATAAAGCCGGAGGGATTTCAATTTCTCGGGACGAGCAAGGTTAAATTGAGTTATTTCTGTAACTCCTTCAAATGAGGGATTTATCTGTATAAATCCCTGAAAGGAGGGATTTATACAGATAAATCCCTGAAAGGAGGGATTTATACGGATAAATCCGTTATTCATATTCATAAATTCAATTCATAAGCCCCGCTCTTCCCTGCTACATAATCAAGCCCTCCCCGGACTTTCAGTTAGTTAATATTCATCAGGGTTGTAAGTTAAATAAAGGTTGTTGAATAACAAAAGAAAATGTGTCAATCATGAAATAATCATAATTATAGCTTAACATAATTATAACATGATTATAACCGGTTATTATAATAGCATAATTATAGTTTTGACGAAACGAAAGCAAAATAAAATCCTCATGACACAGCCCCTTTAAGTTTATGGAAAAATCAATTTCGTCAATTAAACGTGCCATTCTTGATGGTGTCCGATGTTTTACACGGTATCCATATTTTGACAGGCATATGTTTCAAAATTGGAATTTCCCTGCTTTTCAATGATTAATTTTCTTAGTTTCTTGCAGCAACTTTAGTATTTGTAAATTATTTTGGTGCTGTTTGTTGGATTAGTTTACTTCTGGGTCACTTCTGGGTTAATTTTTATTAAATCAAGAAATCCAAACTAGCCAATTCAAGACGGTGGCTGTTTGGAGATGATGATATCATTTCCACGTCATCCCATGTCATTAACTCATGGTGCGGACCTCAAAAATACTTGAGGTACTATCACTAAGTTGCATTGTCATGTGTTAAATTATCATGGAAATACGAAGTTGGAGGGAAGAATCGGGGTTAAAAGATCAGAGGAGGTCTTCTTGCGAAGTGACCATTGAACTAAAAAAATCTACTTTCCAATATTAAGGGACAAGTTGGCTGGAATGGAAATGCAACCATATGAACTTATTTCTGCCACGTGTGACACCTGTGTCACCAAGTGAACGATTGCAGCTTTTAGCCACCGAGCTACGCGGCAAAAAAAAATTATTGCGAAATTCACATCAATAATTGAAAACATCTGTACTTTCCGTTCGAAAACATAGATAGATTAATGGTGTAGATTGCTTAAAACGCTTTGAAGACAAGGTTTCTAGTGATGACCATCATTCCGGAAAATGTCATAAACATGAGGACCCCCATGAGACGAAAAAAAATTGTTTGATTTCTTTCGTTATAAAATTGGAATTGAACATGTTATGGTTGTTTTACATGTAGGATTATGTTACCTTTTTTTGCTATCTAAAGAAAAAGCACGAACTTTAATTGTTCGGCTATTTAAAGCTTGCTAATTGTAGACATGATTGTTTAGCGTACTCAGTTCCAGAAATCCTTAATATCATTGTCATTCTAGCTTTTAGCTTATGGCCTAACAATGAGCGAACGCGGTAATTCTTAACACAAAGAGGAGGGGGCGTTGGGGCCTATCAGAAACCGAAAAACTTGCCAAAATTTTCACCAAAACAGAAAAACCAGAAGAAAAATCGCTCAAAAGCGAAAAAACCCCGAGAGTAATGATCAAAACCGCAAATTTGTGATTTTCAATCCCTCAAACCTTGATACAACAGCAAAATATTGTGTTAGGGACCATTCAATGCCCCTGATATACTGCTTGCAGCGCGAATTTGCACATTATCCCGAAGGAAAGTTTTGCAATGTTCAACAAAAGCAATTGCTTCTTCCATTGTCTCCGACTCATATGAAGATGAAACTTTTGTAATGAAATCAAAAAGCTTCGTGCAATGCGCCAATTGCTTGCAAGAACCGAATAACCGCTTTTTTGTTCATAAAAACCGAAGCCCAAATGTCAAAAAGGGAAAAACCGAAAACCGTAGTGGATACCAAAACCGAAAAACCGGGGATTTTGAGTGCAAAAACCTAAAAACTGATCTCAAAAGTGACCAAAATCGCAAAACCGAAAAACCTAATGCCCCCCTCAAAGAGTTGCTATAAATACTCACGAAACGGTGGGGTAACGTATAATGCACTCTGAAAAAATTTGGCAAATTCTGTCATAAGGAAAAACCTACTGTCGAAAATTGTTCCAGGTGATCAACCATTCACAGCCACAAGATGCTGAATCGGTTCTTCCGACGCAGAACTACATGCAATACAAATTTAAGCTAATTATAGTTTAACCTAATTATAAGTAGCGTGTTAGTAAATCAGTTTAAGACTTCCAAACATAGCTCAAAATCCATGCCGCATTGAGGGACAGAGATTTGTTGTTCTTCCACATCAATTTAAGGCTTCTGTCATGTTGTTTTACTTCCGTCTAGGAAAGCGCTTAGTTCTGTACAACTCCAGTTCAATGTTCCATCATTAAATGCGGTCTCGAGGTTGTTGACCGGGCTGATCGAACGCTGCGTCCGCATAAACGCTAAAAAACTTTGTTAACAGAACTAGTAACTTTTATTTTTAATCCTTCGCATAAAGTCTAATGAACGACAACCAAGCGATTAAGTAACAAAATCATCTTTCTTGTTTGCCGGAACAAGCAAAGCCCCATCAAGGGGGGAGGCAAGACCGAAGCCGACCCCCCTGATGCGGCCAGCGGGTGGAAAGGGTGGGTGAAAGACAAAGGCGTGTCCACAGGTCGTAGGTGAACTAAAAGTGGTTTTGAGAGATAAGTAACCAGAGCACATGTCCCGAGCTCTGCAGTTAATAATTGATTAACGGGTGCGACGTATTATACTACTGTCGGGGTCTAATACCACACATATTCCTTCGCATAAAGTCTTATGAACGAAAACAAGGCGATTAAGAAACAAAATCATCTTTATTGTTTGCCAGAACAAGCAAAGCCCCATCAGGGGGGGGGGGGGGGGGAGGGGAGGAGGCAAGGCCGAAGTCGACCCCCTTGATATGGCCCGCCCAAACCGTCAGACAACAAAGAGGAAATTCTAGGAGGAAAGCAGGAGGAAAACGAATAAATCAGGAATAATATATCAAGGAAGAATAAATGTGATATATAGAGAGATAAGCAAATAGCGCACGTCTGGCGTTCAGTTAATGATTGACTAATGGGTTCGACATATTATGCTGCCATTGGTCGGGATCCAATACCACACATTTTTGTTCTTCTTTAATGTAACAATTTTGGTAAAAATGATTTCGTGACCTAATTTGGCGATTTATTCCCTTCTGCCCGAAAGATGCACATGTTTTCTACAGTAATCACTGAAGCAACGTTGAAACTGAGTACAACAAATGATCCCAAATGCAAAATTCCGACAATATCGCGATCTCCTTAGTCTGGAGCCATTTCAAGTATATCACGAGAGGAGGTTTCTGTGAAGCTTTTTCGGAATTCAACTACACGGAAAAGCAACTATTCATGCTCGTTTAAGATCTGTTTTGTCTGAGTGAACGGCAAAGTACTCGATCGATTTATTCTGCTACCACCGATAACAGGACGACGTGAACAATTAGTACGAGAAAATATTGCTTTTCAAGGTTTTACCAGCTGTTAATCGTTTGTACCTGACTGTTTGACTACATTCACTCTGGTGGCTAATGACCTGGTTTCCGATGAGCAGTATTAATTTCAAGCCAACTCTGTCACGACGTTTCTTGAACTGATTTTGCAGTTAAAACGGGTGAACGTGGTATGGAAAGGATAGAGGAGATCATTATACTTACCCGCTTTCTCCATGAAAACTGTAACTTCTAGCAGTAAGTAGAAAGTATAAAATAAAATACTTTAGTTGCTAACAACCATGAACACCGCTTGAACGAATGGCACTGACAACAAGTAACGTGCGCTCTTATATAGTACAAAGTTCTCTACTTTTACTATGTGATGTAGGAAGGATTGCCTAAAATATCTTGAAAATGATCTATGTTTTTCCAAAAAATGTCCAAAAAAAGTCCTTAATATCTGAGAAATATTTCTAAACATAATATAAACGCTGACGACAAGAAATTTCTTTATATTAAAGAAACAGGCTTCCCGAGTTAAAACGTTTACGTCATTCATATATAATTAGTAGAGATTCTATGACAAACTTCGTGTAATTACCAAACGTGACAAATTCATTTCCTTAGCTTTTAAAATAGCTGAGATTCCTTTGTAGCTATTTATTCCCTCAATTTTATCATCGAACGGACGACAACTAAGGGCAAATATAAACAAAACAGGAACTAGCTTTTGATGATCATTTAAGGCATGCGCACCACAAATTACATACACTTACATTTTATTAGGTCATAAGAAGCAAGAACGTAAAAAGTTTTACTGATTGAGCTGTCAAGACGGCCAGATTTTCATATAAACCGTTTTTAAAAATTCTTTCCATTTACGAGCCAGCTCATAGGAGCCAAACTTGTTCTCCTTAAATCTTTCAGTCAGAGAAGGGAGGAAGAGAGACACCCTGGCAACGAGGTTGCACAGGAGCCTTATTATTTCACCAGGTTTTTTGTTTTTGTTCATGGGAATCAAATTTAGTCATGATTATGGGATAATAAACATTTTTGAGGTTTTTATATGTAAAATACCCGCCTTTAATCTCCTGCAATTCATTAGACTTGAGGGCTGCGGGGAGGAAGGCTGTCCGATATGCCATGACGCTGGCTAGGGTTCTGACTGCACACGGCATTCGAAAAGCCAGGTGACTACAGGGGGAGGGCTTTCGCCTCCTAGCAATTTTTTAAGAAACTGGAATTAAGTTGGTCATTTTGTCGGTTTGTAATAAACCCGTGGAGGATGAAGATGGAATGATAAATTTCTTAAAATATCATATATTAGAACTGCAGTTCTAGTTGGCTTATCAGCTCAGTTGGTTAGAGCGCTGCACTGGTATAGCAGAGGTCATGGATTCGAATCCCGTACAAGCCTGAATTTTTTCAGGCTTTCTGTTCACAACAGCAAAGGTTGCGTACATAACTGCTGAGATCTTCTATACATTTAAAATTTTTATTCCACAGTATTCTTATACATGTTTCTATATTTTCTTTATTCTATTTTCTTATTCTAGCCCCATTTCGCAAATCGGTGTTTTTTTGTATGTAAGGTTGCAAGTTCAACTGCTTATGTCATTCAGGTTTCATGGTATGTAGCAGTGCTGCTTTTTCAACCCAAGTCACTGATTGTCTACTCTTTAGCGGCTTAAAGTTCTCTAATCTTCCATCAAGCAGGTGAGTGTGTAGTCATAAGCCTCGTTTCTCTTACGACGCCGTGTTTGTCTGTTTGAATCAGTAGCCAACTTTGGCAAAAGTAAATTGTGGTTTCTTAAACTCTACCATCAATTGAATTATATTTGTCATTTAATCTCTTTTCCAAGTCGTCATATCTGTAAAAGGAGAATTCAAGTCAGAAAATGTATCATTTGCCTTTCACCCCTATCAAATTGCGCCGTAAACACTCTCATAACTGTGTTCAACGCGACGGTTGACTACTAGACAGATAATTTTAAAATTTTCCATTTCTGAAGGGAACTACAACGCTTTAATTTTGAACACGTGCTAGATGCAATGTGTGACAATACTCTGCATAATATTACACTCTGGACGCCTTTTCTGGAACTATTCTGGTTGGTCTAATCATTCTAATCTAAAAAAGGAACAAAACTCAGGAAACTAGTTTTCAAAAGAGCGGATACCCTAAAACGGAATTGTCTCTTATGGTCAAGGGCATACTTACAAACCAGGAAGTCCACACAAGAATTAAAAAAAAAATGAATTATAGAGCACCTGTGCGAAGATTGAACTGGAAAATTACATATGCCAGTGAAAAATATGAAAATATATTTGAGTTAGATTAGATCGAGCAACCATAAGCCCTGTGGCGTACCCTCGTAACTCGCAACACAGGAAAACCCAAGCATAATATTTAAAATAAAGTTCATGAAACACTACCATTGTGTTTTTACTATCCTTACAACGCTTTTTAAGCAAATTTAGGTCCATTTACTTCACTGTGCTAATAGAATGACAAAGAAGGAGAGTTCAACAGGATTTGGCCCGATTTAGCCACTTTCACCTCTCAACACGTGTCGGAATTCGTTCGAAGTTTCGCACAAATATAGTTCGGGCTACCATTCTGACTTAGCGACTTGAAAAATGGATAACATACCTCGTGACCCCAAAAAATTGCCACTGCCAAAATAATAATACCATCTCAAAATAGGCCGCCAGGAATCCGCATTCTTTGGCTGAAACACTGGTTTACGGGGCCCTTGTTTACTGGTTCCAAGGTATTATTAGAAGTTACGCAAGTGTAACACAATACTGCATAGTTGGAGACATTCACTCTGTCGGGAAAGTGAACATTGCCTTTTGAGACTGTTTCTGTGTCCATGTTCATCTATGTGAGCAGAACGTGTCCCCTTGTGTGCATGCAACAAGCGTGCTCTAGGACAATGGAGTGGGCTTGTTCGTTAGAAAAAATGTGTTGACTGGATGACGCCAACTTCCCGTCAATCCAAACCTTTAAATATTTCTCGGACACTTGAATGAATAAAATAATGTTGGGAAGTCGAAGCAGGAAACTACAGTTGAAACAATCGGACTTTTGGGGTTAATTTGAACATGGCGTTGTAAAGGAAAATATTTTGTATTTCAACTTGGCGAAACTGAAGGCTACAAGAAAAACAAATTTCCGTAAAAGTATCACATATCGAAACACTGGTGGTAAGTAAAACTTTCTTAAACAGAACCTCTGATTAATTTCAATTTCGTGGAGAAGTTGCGCCTGATAACGCTAACAAAAGAGGAAAAAGTATAAGGCGTTTAGAGAATCTGACCAAGAACAAACTACAACATTCATTGCTTCCTTCCTTGATTGATTGATTGATTGATTGATTGATTGATTGATTGATTGACTGATTGATTGATTGATTGATTGATTCATTCATTCATTCGTTCGTTCGTTCGTTCGTTCGTTCATTCGTTCTTTCGTTCGTTTGTTCGTCGTTCGTTTTTTTCATTCATTCGTTCGTTCGTTCATTCATTCATGTAGACATATTGTCAAGATTCCAGGCAGTTGAAGGTAATCAGTGGCCCGTTTTGTTATCGTTTTTTGTCATTTGCACAATAACTTTCAACGGAGCCTCCACTTTTATAAAAACATTAGCAAGTTCGTACTAATTTAACAATCGATTGACACTGAACAGGGATTTGAAAAGAAAAACGTTTCGAGAAACGGGACCTAGAAAGTCGGACTCTATTTTAAAGTTAGGGTGTGGGTACGCAAAAGACATTTCAGGTTCAGGTTTTTCCCATACGGACCGACCTAGGCAGGTTAACAAGATTCCTTTTTTTCCGCCAACATTTGCGAGTTTGCAGATCAATCTTGAAAGGTTGTCAGAACGCGCGTAAGTTTCACTGAGTTAGATGGCAGGAAACCGTGGAGGGAATGTAATCATAAACTCTTCAAACTTTTAACTTAAGCTCAAGTGTAATGTTTTCGACTAGAAACTACCCTATCAACACGGAAAAGATTGTTTTTCAAGAACAGACATGCACATAGAAAATCGTAGCTGTCATAAGGATAAACAACCCAAAAACGTGCGACAAGTCTCGAATATCTCATACGTTAGGATAGGTCTGATCCGCGTGTTAAAGTCCCCTTGCTGTAATTGTGTCTCTGATCAACTTAGTTTTCAATATTGAGGAAAATAAGAAAGTTATCTGCGAGTTTTGAATGTGCTTCGTAACCGGGTTTTCTCTCAGGTAAACTTTGCAATGTATGCACAGAGTCCATGATTGTATTCATCTGGAATAAAGGTTTAGGCCAGGTGATGGACCATGCTTTCAGATCATTCAATAAATTACGGCCAATTCTTCGAACAACATGCTGAAAGCTTCTTTTTGGAATTAAAGAATTGGTAATTTGTATTTACACCTCTACTTTTGCGATCGGCCACAGTCTGCAACTCTTCCAGTTGATTCGTCATTCGAAAATGTTCCTCTGCTTCGGTTTGGATAGGATATCTTCCTCTACTATCGACTCTCGACTGTCTTATCAAACTACAAAGGACATCAAGTGTGTTTTTACTTGAAGAACAACGGCCAACGGCTTATTTCGTGTTAGCATGGGCAATCCCGCTGAGAGGATTGCAGTCATCTTGCCTGACTCTTACACGAGATGGGAAGAAATTAGATTACAAAGGTGCGTTCTTGAAGTGAGAACAACTAGGTCCGGAACATTTCGTGCTCATTGGTGCTGGACAAATTGTCTCATAGACGTTTGTTCTTTCATACGCAATACGAAGCGACAAAAACTGGAACGTGCACCGGTGCAGTCGATGCTGTTTTAGAATATGAAGTTAGTAGCGTCAGCAACTTGCATAAACCGGAGAAACCGTGTACTCGAACAAAGCTAGCTCACCTCTCTTCCCCAGTGGATGCCTTTCAGGTAGTTGGAAAGAACTTTACCACGCAAAAGATGCTTTCGTTTTCCCGGGACTGGGGAAAACATCAGGGACCTAGAGAATCCAGAACATTGACCTCCCGAAAGCCACTAATAGTAACCGAAAATAAAATCTCTCCTCTCTTTGCGTTCTTATGTTGGCGTGCCCAGTGACAAACACCAAAAGAAGGGCTTATTTCCTCTTCCCGGTGTAAAGCAGAAGTGCACCAGAAACGAAAACACTAGACCTTCAGTTGTAGTCAAGGACGTTCTCGTTGCTGAAGGTTCATATGAACTTTACACACCCAGTGACAAGCCATGAATTGCTAAAAACTGTTCTTCAATAGAACCAGTTACTGTTCTTTTTCAGTATTTTACAAAGACTTTTGTCACTTCACTGTTTTGAGGTCAGGTGTCAGCTCCAGGGAGTAAAAGGGTTACTCTGTCTCAGGGATGGCGGAAAGCAGAGTGCAAATGCCTGTTATCAGCTTTGGCCCAGCATTGAGGCATGTGCCGTAGCAAGCTGAAGTCACGTACAATGAATTTTCTGTACATGTAACTATTCAAATAAAGTAGTTATTCGAAATCCCGTTAGAGGTTTTATAAAATCGCTATACGAACCAGTTTTAGATATAACACAGGAGGAAAGGGGGACTAACAAAATTCAGGTTTGCAGCCAATCCATACTTTCGCTTTCCAATAAACCCTTTAAAAAACAGAAGGCAAACACAAAGTCACTGCAAAGTACTAGTATTCTGGGTAGTATTCTGATACAAACCACATCGTTCTTTCTTGGCTCTAGTCCGAAATCTGACTGGTCAGCCGTCTCCTTCCCAGCAAAAGAGTAAGCCAAACAATTTATTGCCCTGCGTAGTTTTGCGTTTTAGAAATTGTGTATTTTGCGAGTGTTTAAATTTTGTGATTCCTAAGGTCTTTGTGAAGACAAATTATGCGGAACCAGTCGACGGCAAATGCAGAGATACTAACATTGAAGAAAAATGCTAAAATTACAGCCAGGAGACACTGCCTAAAAAACGTTAAAAAACGAACGTTAAAATAACAGGATGTTTCGATCAAAAATCTTAGATCTTCATCAGCGATGGAAAAATGTAACACTAAAACACATACATTCCCAAACTATGTCAATACCCACAAGTGTGAGAACAGTAATGCGAGGGTTGAAAATTAGCACAGACAGTTGTAAATACTCGGAATGTCAGTATGATTGTTTCCTGCGTTGGAGTCCCTGAGAGAGTACCACGCTTCGAGGAAGAGTCTTTTATGATAACTGGTTGCTTTGTCAACAATTTCAACATTGTCAAAATCAAAGGTGTGATATTGTTTGTGTACATGTTGAGAAATCTTTGAATTCAAATCAAAAGTCTGAACGGCTCTTTTGTGTTCGAAGATCCTAGTTTTTAGGGCACTTCCGGTTTGTCCGTAGTAAACAAAGTCGCAGCTTGAGCAATTTATCTTATAGACGCATCTCTTGTATCCTTTTTTTCGATTTTATCTTTAGTTCTCGGGAAAAAATGGTTAAGAGTCTTGATGGTGTTTATCCCACTTTTCACGTTTTCCCTCCGTAACACTCTAGCGTTCTTTTCAGACATGCCTTTTATGTAAGGCAAAACCACAAGGTTGTTTAATTTAGGGTGCGTACGAACGACAGGCAAGACATCAGGGGCCCGTTTCTCGAAACTCCCGATAACTTTTCGGGCCCGAAAACTATTTTAGGTGCACAATGTTCTCCAACAGCTATAATTTTTTATTGATTTTGAAAGCTAAATTTTAATCTTTATAATTTCGTGAAGCATATCGCTAAGTTTGCGCCAATAATAACCGTTAGCTGATAAATAAATGAGCTCGAAAAAATACCTACCGGGCCCGAAAAGTTATCGGGAGTTTCGAGAAACGGGCCTCAGGAGTTCTACCTCATCACCAGTCCTAGTCAGTGCAGAGCTACATGAGAGGCATGCGCATGCTGGCTAGTAAATTGCATGTGTGCTTTCTAGTCGATCGCCACGGTTTTTTAGACTCTACACTAATCCAGTCTTTTTTTCCTTTCACGCCTGCCTTTAGCCCTCGGGATCCCCTTAGGTAAGCTTCGCGAAAGCTTCTTTTTTGCGTTCGAGTTTACCTGCTAACCATTCTTCACGTTTAGGCAAACCATTAATATGTCGGGCACAACGGAACAGTCACCGGGCGCGCCTTCTGTTGAGAGCCCACCGGGCGCAACAGCCGACCCAACGGGCACCACAAACAAACTCGAGCAGTCCGTTGACCAGCTCAACACCAACATGAAAACGATGTCAAATTTTTTGGAGCGTTTATGCCAACGCATCCCCACCGAGGAAAGTTCTCACGAAGCGCTGGAAACCGCCTCACACTGCCCAACGGATCTGACCGTGAACGGAAGATGAAAGCCCTCCCACGAAATCCCACACAAATTCGGACGCAATAAGCGTTACCGCCTCGGAGGATGAAATCCAGGTTTTGCTCGATGGCGAAAATGGGGGGGGGGGGGGGCGCACGCACACAACATGTACACGACAACCTGAAGGCGCTGAGGATTATGATCAACTCTTAAAGGAGTTGACTGCCACCTTCCGGAATGAGGATAAGACAGGGAAGCCTAACAACAAACAGTTGGCCGAAATGGCCAATAAACATTGGGGCAAGAGGCTCCACCAGGAGAAATTTCAATCTGTTGGCAAAATAAGACCCCCCGGAAAACTGTCTTGATATAGCAGTGACCCGCATCAGCCCAGAAATTTGGTAATCACCCCACTCTTTCAAAAGGAAAGCCGACCTTGGGCTCGCTAACTTACAGTGGGCCCTCCAGAAGGCAACATTTGCCACCTTAAAAACTGCGGGTACACTGCTCACAATGAACGACTTAAGCGCCCCTACCAAAAAGGAGATGCTAACGAGCAGCATCGATGTTGTGGCTTTATTAGGCGTTCAAAGTGGACTGACTTTCGCGGAAATCCTCAAAGCAGGGGGCTGGTCCAATGCCCAAACCTTTACCAGGCTTTACCACAAACCCATTGAAGGAAACTTTGGAGCGAGTATTTTGACACATTTTCGGAACATTTTCTCTTAGGAAGATTTCTATTTACTTTTTACGACTTTCTAAAATAGTATGGTATCATCGTTATTGTTTCGGTTTCGTCGCGCTGTCACGCAACATTGGGTTGCGGTTTTCCCGATGTAACTCACTGGATTGTTACCGTATACTTACTATGACACATTTAACTAGTTAGTTTGAGTCCCCTTTTGTACCTTTTTTACCACCTGTGGCTACCTCGCGTGATCAGATCTTTCAAACCTCATGTAGCTCCGCAGCGACTAGGACTGGTGACGAGGTAGAATTCTAAAATTAAACGAGACTTACCTTAAGTCGATGTTTGATTGGAATTCTATCTTGTCGCCGGTCAGGAACGAAGGAGGTACATGCCCTCCCTTGTGAGAGGGTTTCTCCCACCCTAACTCCTTCGTTCCCCACTACCTGCTCACGCTCGCGTTTTTTAAGATTGACTAGCCAGCATGCGAATGCTTCCCATGTAACTTCTTCGTTCCTGACTGGCGACGAGATAGAATTCCAATCAAATATCGACTTAAGATAAGTCTCGTTTAATTTTAGAATTTGGGGGTGGCGTTTTCAGTGAAACGGCAAATTCAGAGATACTAACATTGAATTTGCCAGTGAAACGTGAAAGTGGGATATTAACCCATCAAGACTCTTGACCAATTTTTCCCGGACCTAAAGATAAATTGAAATCGAAAAAAAGGGTACCAGAGATGTCGTCTATAAGATAAATTGCTCAAGCTGCGTCTTTGTTTACTACGGACAAACCGGAAGAACCATAAAAACTAGGATCTCTGAACACAAAAGAGCAGTTCGGATCTTTGATTTGAATTCACAGATTGCTCGATATGTACACAAACAAGATCACACTTCTGATTTTGACAATGTTCGAATTGTTGACAAAGCAACCAATTATCATAAAAGACTCTTCATCGAAGCGTGGTACTCTCTCAGGGACTCCAACGCAGGAAACAATCATATTGACATTCCGAGTATCTACACCTCTCTGTGCTAATTTTCAACCCCTCGCATTACTGTTCTCATACTTTTGGATATTTACATAATTTAGGAACGTGTATTTTTTCCCTCGCTGATGAAGTTCCAAGATTTTTTATCGAAACGTCCTGTAATTTCAACGTGTTTTTTAGCCAGCGGCTCCTGGCTGCAATTTTAGTATTTTTCTAAAGATAGTTTTTGAACACCTAACTGAAGTACTTCATGTGTTCTGGAGCCAGGGGCAACATTCATATTCTTGCCAAACTCCTGGTTGTTAATTTGATAAGGATTAAAAAAGGTCTTTTTGTCCCTATTGCTGGGTGTACAGACTTGCACACGAAGATGTGAAACTTGACCCATGTAGTTGAAGTCGCGCCAATAATTCGGGGAAAAGGGTGGACAAGGCCTATCAAACTGCGCCTTCACACTCCTTCCAACGCACCCCCCCCCCAAAAAAAAAACACACAAATCATGATGAGATAACTTACCGTTGATCCCATAATTACCATAGCGGATCTAGTTCCTTGAATTTGGCTTGACGTTAATAAAAGTCAAGAATTGGAAAACAAACACATATTGGACCAAAGACCTCTTTATTTTCCAATTAATTGGGAGGGTTTCTGCACCTTTTGGCCTGAGGCAAGAATCGCAGTCCAAAAGGATTACGGGCTTTGGGGACAAGAATACCATGGTTGACAGTACAAAACTCACTTTTCTTTAATATGTTGGCCAGTTCGCACATAATTCAATTTTATCATTTCATTTCATATAAATCCTACCTAACTTTTTACAGCAGCAATACAAATTGTCATTTTATACACTACCACTACCACTACCACTACCACTACCACTACCACTACCACTACCACTACCACTACCACTACCACTACCACTTACCACTTACCACTTACCACTACCACTACCACTACCACTACCACTACCACTACCACTACTACTACCACTACTACTACTTCGGGCGCACCGATTTGATGAGCTTTGTACACTACTTTTGAAGAAATTCCTTTTTTTTCTTTTTACAGTTATAACACTCCACTGAAAGTGTGACGTTTAAAAACAGTCCTAATTATGGCTAGATAGACATAAACATAGACTTGATTAAAGTGGATATACACTTTGATTGAAAGCTAGTTTTCATGTATTCCACTTGAAAATGATACGGAAGTTATTATTTAATAAGATCAACTGAAATGTTTGCTGGAATGCCCAACATACTAACATACTTGTTATCAGACAAATGGAGACGTTTTAAAACGCTGTTCTTTTCGAATGCCTCCATCAGTTCAAAGGCACCCTTCTTTCCTATTTTATTGCGTGACAAATCTAAATATTTTATAGACGGATTGCTTCTTAACGCTCTTGCAATTTGTTTTGCGCCAAAATCACCTATAGCGTTTCCAGATAAGTCTAAGTCATCTAATACATTGTTGACATGGAATGACTCTGCAAGGGCTGCTGCTCCTCTATCTCCAATGTCACGGTTAGACATGTCCAACTTTACAATCCTATTCGTTTTCAAAGTTTTCGACAATTCCACGGCAAGATGATCGCCTGTACCTACGACAAAATTCAATAAAATGTAATTAAATAAATTTTAATAATTTCATCTTTCACAGTTCTCGCTGAAGCGAGTCAAATGATTTGTTTTCATCAGGATTTGGGGTGGTTTGTCAGCAGGGGATCATAATTACAGCGGAGGCTCACCGTGCTCTCTTTTTTGTGGTGGTCCGTACTTTTAAATGGACCTGTCGGTTTTCAAATCAACCTTTCCTGTTGCTATGCTTGTAACTTTTTCAACTGACTAAGAAAAGCCTGAATAAAAACAGTAAAAGTAATAACACTATGTGGTAATCTGTTGACACTGTTTAGTTTGTTGATTTGAAACTCGAGAGGCCAGTTTTCAAAAACTTGATGTCTGACTTTCTATACTTCTGAATGAGTCAATTTCAAGTTTTTAAAGTCGCCCTCGCAAGCTGCAAAGCAAAAAGCCTTCAAAGTTTGAGTGACGTTACACTCGTGTCACATAAAACAGCTAGACAATCAAACAAAGCGACCATTCTAGAAAACAATTGTTTGTCGGTGATTGTTTATAACGAAAACCCAGTTATAGCATGAAGACCGTTATATGGCAAAAGTACTTCAGATAGGCCACCATTTACCACGGCCATTCCACGACCCTACGACCAAGTAAAACAACTGGCCTATTTCGTGGAGTTTTCGAACCCAAACGAACCCAAAATAACAGCCATCTGGCAGATGACAATAAATACCATTCTACACAAATTAAGCAATCGAAAAACAGAGCTTCTGTGAGGCTAATGAAGGACTGACATCAGCTGCAAAAATTTACGTTGAAATTTGCGTTGAAATCAACGCAACGACCTTACCTAAAATTCCCTCTTTTACTTTTTTGTTGCTGATTGCGATAAAGCCGATATTGCCATACATGACCAAAGCTTCCAGAAACACGACGGTCTTCAACACGCCTAATCTCTGAAACGAGCACGGTGACCCCAAGTTATTTTGCCTTTCTGACATAAGTTGGTCAGTATTAGCTTCAGCAAGTGCAACAAAATCTGAACGTAAGACGAATTTTCGGGCGCGAACGTCCCGCTTTCTTTCGCAGGACTTTCAGACTGGAAATTAAGCTGCTTCCGATTGAAGCAGCTTGCTAGCCTGGGGGGGATACTCCCTATAGTGGGCCATACGGGAAGGCCCCGCCCGAAAGGGGTTAGGGAAAATTGTCATTCCAGTATATGAAAGGGTCACAAAATCCGCTGCAAAGTGGAAGAGATGGCGGCTAAAGCTAAATGTATTAAAGGGTGCCAAATTTGAGCAACGGAGACAAAATCTAGCACCCTTTGAGCGACTGAGTCAGAATGACTAAAATTATATTGTTTAGGCTTATCCTTGAGCTATGTAAAATGGGTGCAACTTTCGTGTAGGTATGTAAAAGGGGTACCATTTTGGTGAAAATTAGTATATTAAAGGGTAAGGGTTTGAACATCTGGGCGGCGCCTCCCCGTATACAATTTTATTGAGTACCCCTCCCCCCCGGCTTGCTAGCGCCTTGTTTAGCCCTCAACTTGTTTCTCGTCACCCAGCAAGACATGTTTCAATATTTTTTCAAAGGAGATTTGATTCCCGTTGAGTTCTTAACAGGTTAAGGGTTGAAACTTGGTGTCGCTGTCATTTATGCATAAGTAATACACTTTGCCTATTATATGCTGTACTTTCTTAAATAGCGGCTTGGGCACTTATTTTAAATATCATGTTTTCATTATCCAAGTTACAAGCAATAGCCCTAATTTTAGACAAGTTATTTTTATTACATGCATGGCAATAAAGCTAGACAACAGATTAAGTATTGATAACTGACCTTTATTCTGCGGACTTTCCACTTCTTGTAAGGTCAACTTGTCAATCTCCTCTAAAAGTTGCTTTTCCATTTGTGGGTCGGTACTCCTGGTCTTTAGTTCAGCAATTTTCGCTCTATACTTTCCCTCAAGTAATCTATCCAATGCATCTTGTATTTCTGTCCAATACTTTTCAAATTTGCCATCACTAATTGATACATTAACGCTATGTGCAAGTTCATTTCTATAAACTCTGACTCTTACAATGTCAGCTTCCTTTGAAAGGAAATTACGTGGAGGTAGACAGTCCCATCCCTTTGAAGGCGATGGTAGCAGATCTGCGTTTCTAAAAATAAGCATCATGTCTGTTATGTCCAGCTTTGTTGAAGATACAGCAGAGGGCAAAACCGGATAAAATTTTACCCACTGCCTAGTAGTCAGAATGCCTTGGCTTCTAAGGTCAGTAAATATGGGCTTAAGTTCTTGCAGTACATCAAGAAGACTTCTGTCGGGTCCAATGGCGCTGTCCAAGACCATACGCAAGGCTAACGTTCCCCAGGTATACAAAAGCGTAATCAAACGAAAATAATTCGTATTCTCATTGGTGTACAAGAAAGCTCCAGCCTGCCAAACATTAAAGAAAGATTACAATTTGCATATTACCATTTGAGGATATTTTATGGCGGTAAAGGGCATATTCAAAGTACAACTATCTTATTAATATGATAAATAGGGGGCCTTGTTCATGAAATAAGTCAAGTTCGACAATGTCCATACATGCTCCCGTCCATCAGACGAAAATGTCAGCCTTATCATTCAAGACTACCATAACATTTTAAAACGGGTTTTGAAATCAATATCCTCCAACAATTTGTAATGATGACGTTGATCTGTACAAGTGCATGTATTAGTCCGGCAGATGGTGCAGAATTCTAGGCGAATTGAGGTAAAAGCACCAAATTTGGCACAGGGATAGTGATTCATCAGCTGAATAATTTTAGGTACGGAGCCATTTAGGATCCACTTCCGAATTGCATAAAAGAAGGTTGACGCTTATTTTTGAGTTTCAGCTATCTAGGTGTTGTATGTTAAACGCAGTAATACTTGTGAAAGCTAAGTTTCATCCAAGAAGGATTTTTCTCGCAGGACGTGTTAAAAGAAGATCATTTGGTCTGCTACCTAATTTTTTCTACCGGCTGCCTTCATTTTTTCGGAGCATACAAAGAGATTGAAAACAAACAAGATGGCTTCTCAAGACGAAAAAAGAACGTTCCGACAATATTCCCACAAACACTTGCGATCTCAAAACACTTACATCATCGTGTACAATCCCCCCAGTTGACCACAATGAAATGGTCGACAGTTCAATACGTTGAAATAAGCTGATCAAAAATAACAACAAACGTCAATTGTCTCAAAAAACAAAAATGAAAAAAGTGTTTAGTGTCCAAATTAACTCATCAGTTCAATGTTCATCTTGTAATTCCGCAATCCACTGTCGTCTTAATCGGTCTCCTTCAACAGCTGCTCTGCGCCGCTCCCGGCGTCCTGTCACCTGACCTTGTGGTGATGGTTCTTGCAAATCAGGTAATTGCTCTTGGCGAGTATCAGCATTTGCAGAACAGCTTACTTCCAGTGGGTACAACAACTGTAGTGGTCTTCTCACAAGACTGGTTCCCTTTGATCCTTTTTCTTGGACTCTGACTTCAGCACCCCTACTCTGCCCGTCCTTGCTTGTCAGGATACCCTTCACCTTTCGCATCTTCCAGCAAGACCTTGGGTGGCCTTCGTCGTGGACCAACACCAGGTCACCAGCAGAGACCAAACTTGATCCTGTTGCCCGCTTAGCTCGGACGTGTGCGTTTCGTAATTCTTGTAAGTATTCTGCCTTCCGTCACTTCCAAAAGCTACCTTTATATCACGTTTTGTTGGAATTTGGTTCTTTCAGAAATTAAGTCGTGAGCCACAAGTTTTTCAAAACTTAGGGTGATAACAGTCACGTCAACAAAGACCACGTAAGCGACTGGCCCCGGTTCCTGGAAAGCCGATTAAACTATCCCCCGATTAGCAGTTAATGCAAGATCAAATTCCTTATCTCTAGAATAACTAATCCAGGGAAAAAAAGGCGTTCCTAAAAGCAGAGTTATTCCTCGTTTAACTATCCCTCAGTTAAACTCATATCAAACCGGTTAAACAAGTTACCAGCATATAAAAGCGCGGGAAAACGACAGAGCGGGATAAAAAGTTCGACTCCGATACCCGTTTTACCGATCGATACCTGTTGTAGGCTATTGTCGATATTTGACCGCGGTACGATTCGCCCTTTTTCTGGTTGTGAAAAAACAAAACTTCAAACCTTTCCTCAAAGAGCAACAAAGTGGAAATCATGGTTCACTGCAAAGTGAGGCTGACTCGAGGTGAAATGTGGGGTATATCTGAAAATCGGTGAGTTGACCACCTCTTGATTCTTTCAATCTTCAAAACTATTTTGCAAGACTTGCCTCTCGGAAAAATGTTAACAATAAAGTACTGGTTTGTGCCGAATAATTGTCTTTGATATTTGTAGCCTATCTGTTTTGTTACGTTCGCCTGTTACAGAAATTTGACATTTTGTTTTTGTTTTAAATCAGTGAAAAACCTCTGTTTTAGTGCCTGCATTGTTTGAGAACGACAACAACTTCGCTTTAATTCATCATGAACATTTTCGTCTTATATTTACGTTATTTCAATAAGACATCTCCTTCTGCTTTTGCAAAATTGCCATAAATATTTTACTTCATTCAATAATTCTTCTCTAGAAATCCAAAACCAGCGAATTGTTCTGTAAAAATTTTATTATTCGCGCTATCGTTTGCGATGAAAGTTGGCTTCGAAATTCATGGCTTTCAGTTAGATCGGTTCATAAATTCTGCTTTGTGAAGATCCTATTTACTGCAGCCACATTTCCAGAATTACCTTTTAATAGAATTTTATAGAGCTATTGATGGAATTATTTCATAGTGTTTTAAAATGTAAACTAAAATCGAAAACTCGACTATACGATTTGCGTGTTTGTGGTCCTTTTTGCTCCATCACATTTCGCCGCAGGTCTTTGCGCCCAAAACTCAGTCGATTACCGCTCGAATTTGTGCAGACAACAAAATTATTTGTTATTTAAGTTGCTAAGAGTAATTTATTCAGTATAAATTGCCTTCTTTCTTTTTCCTTACTCAACTGAACTAACAATATCGCAAAATTTAAGTCCGCCATTTTGTTTGTTTTGATCAAGTTCCCCCCCCCCGCCCCGATTAGTGAGTTAATCGACCTCGCTAGGTGGATTAAATTTAACCCCTCGTTTATACCTGGGTTAGTGTTAATCGTGCTTTCAGGAACAGAATCTAACCGAAGGATAAATTTTAATCCTGGATTAGCGAGATTTAACCCTCGATTAGTGCTAGTCGGCTTTCCAGGAACCGGGGCCTGGTCATTATTGTACAGGGAGTACGGGGGCTGGAGGAAAAACATTTTATTTCTTTTTTCTATTTTTTCAAGCCCCGTAAAGATCAATGAGTAAAATTTTTATCGCCAGTATGACATCTGACCCAAATTTTTCTATCCCCGTAAAAAAATCTGAAGGTACTTTCAGTGTAATTTGACCGATTTCTCTGTTTAATTTAATACAAAATATTCTTTAAATATATTCTCACCAGGGCCGTAGCCAGAAAAAAATTACTGGGGCAAGTGCCTCGGTTTGTCTCATACTGGCTACGGTCCTGCTCACAATTCAGACTCTTGGCTGAAACTCCCTTTATTCCGAACGGTCTTCTTCATAGTCAATCACAGATGCAAGGACGACAACGTCGCTACTTTCATCAGCCTCAAGATCACTGTCCTCTTCACTAGATTGCCCTTTGCTCGATTCGGAATCACTGTCACGTTCATTTTCAGCCATGTCCTGTTTTAGAATATGTGCACGGATTCCGGCTAGACATTTTCAAGTCTTTTTTCCCACTTGTTGACAAGCGGTGATGGTTTAAGTACTTACCCAGTTTTCTCACAAGGAGCTTTTGAATACCGCCTGACTTCACCAGATCTTTCCATTCATAATCATGATGGACATTTGGTGTATTTTTCTTCCGATTTGTGGCTGCTCGCTGTTGCGCACTGATTGTGGAGACTTTTTCTAGGTTGGCAAGGTGATTTACACATTCTTGTACTAAGCTGGCCTCAACGGAGAATTCAACTGAAAAGCTATCTATTTCAGGTTTACTTCTTAATTTTCCTTCATTCCATAAATGCTTGATGTTCGCCCGTATTTGCCAGTCATCTGCAGCTCGAGCCTGACCATCCTTGTCTTTTGCCGTTTGAAAAACGCTTATGCAGCGAAGTGGTTTCTCCTTGTCGGGGACAGGTTGATGAATCGCTGAAACCGAGAATGGTGCGATTTGCCTTCTGTTGAGACAATGATCACATATTTTACCTCTATTTGCCAAACACAACTGGCAAACAAACTCCATGAACAGTTCGCCAATTTTCTAGTGTTCCTTTATATTTGTATTTTCATAATGTGGCGCACACTAGGAACTGTCCTTTTTTGACTCACAGATGTCGCTAATTATTTTTTGACGTATTCTTTATTGAAAAATGGTTGTAGATGTATTGCAAAGCGACATCGATTTCGAGTGGTAAGAGCAGAGAAGTCTAGGAAGCATCGTAAAAGAGCAGCCGACAATAAATAGAAGAGCAATTCACGAAAGAATAGTGGGCACTGCAAGAGAGTGATGGATCTTTATTCTACATTCTGTGGAAATGAACAGGAACTCTGCCAGGCAAAATATGATACAGCAGGAGAAACCAAGAAAATCGAAGAGATAAAAACCAAAGATTCAATCAAGATGGAAGAAGCAGACATGTCAATTAAAAATTTTATAAAGTCTAAAGCCATTGTCTCATTACAATGCTCTACTTTTCTTGAGGCAGAATGGATTTTTGTGATTCACTAATTCCAAAGGTAGAAAAGGCTCCGAAAAAAATGTTAAATACCGCTCAGTCTTGCAAGTGCTTCTGCGCTCAAGGTCCGTCAACGATCACAACGTCGACACACCTCAGTGGAAGGGAAAGAAAGCTGAGAAGGGGAAGACAGCTGTGATGACTGAGCACTCGTCTCATATTTAGTGACAGAACTTGTGTTAAATCGGACTTCTCATTGGGGGGGAATTTGGAAGTTGTATTAATTTACAGTACTCAACAGTTTGTTTACTTTCCTCGAAAAAAACCGTTGAACAACTGGAACATGCTGGATATTTGTGCATATACAGAAGAAAAGGGTGCTAAATTATCATTAATAGTTACGCTTTTTATACCACGTCATTTTTTTCCTTTGAAAAGTTGAAAACCCCTGTCAGTACGTTTTTTATCCAACCCGGTACTCCCTGTAAATAATGACCGGTCGCTAATCTCATACTTAATTTAGTGGCTTCGTGTATTGCACATGTACCAATACATGTCTTAAATCCTGTATTTTGATTGCGGACTTCTTTAATCAATTATTCACAAAATTTTAGCTGCTGTCTAATAACCTCTTACTAACTGAACGTGAGGGCCCTACTGGGGAATATTGGTCGTGGCAGTAAGGACCGAGCTGCGCTCGGTCCGTACAAAAACGACCGAGGGCCAATATTCCCCAGTACGGTCCCGAGCAAGTGAAGTTAGTAAGTAGTTTATTATATGGCATCATTTTTCGTACGAAACAACACTTCCGGTAGTTCATTAAAGTCAATTTCCGGCGCGATGTCACAAGCCAGCGATTTTAACTGGCTTTCGAAAACAGTTTGATGATCGTTGTTGTCGATCGGCGAAAACTTGCGTGGCTCTTGAATGAAAACTGCTCCGCTTCTATTATATGTGTCAGTTTTTCGTCGTCCTCTACAACACAAGTTAGTTTCATTTGAAAATACTTCTCCGTTACGGGCGGAAAGACGAATAATGAAAAGCCCGCGATAAAATCTCACGAACGTGCTTCTCAAACTGGAAATTGTGGCAGCGTGCTAGTCTGTAATGTGAATCCATCAAATCCTGCAAGTTGTTTGCTTCAGTGGCTTCATGGAGAACTTTGTGTACGCTGAGAGCAAATTTTCGTCGCACCTAACAAAGTTGTGTTTAGCGCGAGCTACATGTACAGCACGAGCGGACTTGTGAACAAGCTAAAATTATTTTCAAGGACGTCCACTACAATAGCAAAATTCTCACTGAGGAGTGAACGTACACTGTTAGTTTAATACATGTAAGTGAAGCTTTAATTTGTTCTTGTGGAAAGCGGACTGAAGCGATGGCCAATATTAAACTAGACAAGAACGTGATCGTTTCCTTTCGATTTACAGTTGCCGATGAAAGCCTTTTGCTAGTTGTTTTGCAGTTTTCATTTTTTTTTGCTTATGAGAAACGTACTCTTTTGTTAATGCTGAATTTTAAAAATTATTGTTTAAGTCTTGGCCGATTTACTCGGCTCTTTACAGCTTTAAGTCTATAGCCGTACAAAAAAACAATAAACACACAAAGACACTGAAGATCGTTGGCCATGCTTTTTGATTCACTGCTGGCAAGTCTTTTGGTTATATCAAAAAGTCGGTAAAGTTAATTGAAGAGCGCTTTTTCTAAACAGACGTGTTTACCTCATTCATTTATCTTGTACCAGCTCCAAACCTTTCCTTTTTAGTTCGCAGTTGCTATAGCAACTGAGAACTATTGGGGCTGTCCTGGCGTAAACAGTCGTGTTAGTGTGTTAACTTTTTGGCAACAAGCCCACAAAGCCATTCAAAGTAGAATCCTTCGAGGTGTAATAGACAAGTTTTGAGGGGCTTTTAACCACGTTTTGCGCAGTCTCTATGGATGAAGAATTAATCGGAGTGTTTGGACCCTCGAAAAATATCGTAGATTTTGATTTGCAAAGACAACGCAGGAAGGAATCGGAAGGAAAAGTTTACTCAGGGGCATGTTAGGACTCGCTGGTCTTCAGTTTAGGTTGGCGTTCGCCAGCGGGTTAGGAACAGCTGGACGAGGAAAGAAATTGGTTGTTAAGTTTAGTTGCTGTCGAAAAGATGGCAAAGAAGTCTTTGTGTGTTGATGTTTCTGATCTACAAGTGCAAACATTTCTTTATACATAAGTTGTCTGGGGGAGATAATTGGTCATAATTAACCAAGTCCACGAAAGGCGATTGTGTACGTTTGCATTTGGTACGGGTTTAAGTTATAAACTATCAAAAAAATCATCCACACCTTACAGAGTTCAAGGACTTTATTGACAGAATTTAGTTTGAGTTTTATGTGGTTTACTTTGAGCTGATATATAGTGTATGTTGTTCGGAATTATCGGCCAGTCAGGATTTTCCCCGTACGCGCGTATTTAATAAATTTTAAAAATGTTCCATGCATCATTGCCAGAAGAGTCCTGACTCTTTCCCGTTTTTGAGCTCGCCAGAATCGACCGTTATTGAAGCTTTCTTGGTTTCTGTATTTCATGTCCGCAGTTTAGTTTCGTAGTTCCCACAGTTGACTGTATTCTTGGTTATGACATTGATGTGACGATTTACTTGTTATTCTGAACTTCCCAAATGATGTTTGTTCTTTGATGATCACCAGAAAGATTCTTGAAATCCTTGTCATTAAGCTGTAAAAATGTTTTGTGTTTTCTCTCGCTTAGCCTTTTAGAACGATCATATTCGTGAAGTTTTCCTGACACGAAAGCTATTTAAATCTGATTTTCATAATTCAATTAGTAGAATGTTTACACAGCTGTAATGTTGGCATGATTTCTGACACGAAAGTAAAATTTTGTTAATCACAAGTTTTTAAATAAACTCGAACAACTTATATACACGCAAAAACTAGCCCAACGTCTGTTTCATTTTAATTATGTACGTATTCTTCTACTACATTCATTCTGTTATTACGAGAAAAAAAAGATTTCCCAGACTTATGATAGCATATTTCTTTTCAAATGCCGGACTACGTTTTCGTGGTCTCCCCGTTTTCTTTAATTTTGAGCTCCGTGTTACCTATTTAATGGTGACGCTCTCTATCATGCAACCAAATCCTGCTCCTGATAACACTGATATACACTGAACAACAAAGACAGCAGAGACAAAATAGAAGTAACATCTAGAAAACAACTGCGAACTATCCGAACGGATCCGCTCGTTTCATCTTCCTGCGTTTTCGCAGTTTGAATCAATTGCGGGAGCGGGAGCACGAAAAAAAATGCCCAAAAAGGACCGTTTCTATGGTAATGGTCCGTACTGTAAAATCCCGACCGAAAACTAACCAATCAGAACACTCGATTTAGTCTGGAGAAATGCTTGCCATATAATAAACACTATTATTCACTGAAGGGGAGGTGAAGAGTGGTGGATATTTACAGAACTTGAAAGTAATGGGGTAAATGTCTTGCACTGTTCCCCAAACTTGAACTGGAAATTTGTGTTTTAGTACACAAGTGAACAACCAGCCCGCGAAAGTAATTTATTCTTTGATGAAAGGGCAAAGGCACATAAGGAAACCACTTCTGTGCTTAGAGGTGAATAGCAAATACTATACCAAGTTGAACTAAATTGAATCACAGCCTATAAAAGCATTACTAAACACTAAAATACTTGCACTACTTAAGAATATTATGACCCTGTTTACTTGACGAATTGAGGTTTATTTTATATACTTTACCCACCTCACTGTCACCTTGGGCAGCAGCACTTAAACTCTTTCTCTGATAACAAAAATTAAAAGAGTTATTAAATTTTCAATTCCATTTTGTTTAAAAAAAATTCATAATGGTGCGTGGACATTAATTAGTCAAGAGTAACAAATTACAACTCTCAACTCGAAGCAGAAACATAAAAAATGGTTAGAGTAAAACTGTGACAAGGAGTGTAGAGAAAGCTTAAAGAAAGAAAAAAGAAAGTTTAAAAGCTTGGCTCTGCAGGCAGCGTCCCTAAAACTTGCCATCAGTAAATTACCTTTGACCTTCTATGAGACACCACTTGCCATTCACCTTCTTCAGGAGCATTCTGTCAAAGAAAATCAACATGATGTTTACAAATGTTGTGACCTGCAATCTAAATTGCTTCAAACATACGAAGAAGAAGTTTCACAAAAAAAATTTAGTTTGAGCTTTCTCTACAAGTTCTAGACTCCACCTTTTTACTAACAAAGCACAAGGACCATATAATCAGGAATTTCACCTCAAGGTCCACGGAGGTAGTTGAAAGTCCGCACAAATAAGATGAACACACTGACTACAGTCAATGTACATTCACGAATCCATATATTATTATTAATAATATTATTATTATTATTATGATTAGCAGTAGCAGCAGCAGTAGCAGCAGCAGCAGCAGTAGCAGTAGCAGCAGCAGCAGTAGTAGCAGTAGCAGCAGCAGTAGCAGTAGTAGTAGCAGTAGCAGTAGTAGCAGCAGCAGCAGCAGCAGCAGCAGCAGCAACAATTTACTTAAGCACAAAGTTTAAATTTCAAGAGCAATGGCTATATACTGTGCCCTTTCCATTTTGGAGTAACAAGTTGATTGTCCCACTTACATCTACTCCTACATTTCTTGTACACCCCGCTGGTACCATAGGACCAGTTGCACCCTATCAGACAAACACACAATACTGTTAACATAATGCAAGAGTTAAAACTGATCCTAATGACATGACATAATTGTAATGAGCTGGGTATTGCCCAAAAATGAAGTCAACAGGTGACATATTTAACTTCAGGCCTCAACAAAAACCGTGTTTATTGTATACTGTAAATGTCAGAGTGATCTTAATAACTTCTGACTGCGTAATGTGACTGCGCGATGCAGTTATGAGTCCTATGTGTGCTTGTCCTGATTTGACTATGTGACTGTGTGATGCGGTTCTAGTCAAGACCCACTTTTCACCCTTGCTCACCATAGAGTCTCCAGTAGCAGTGGTAGAGCATCTGACGAGATCACGGAGGGTCGTGGGTTCAAATCCCATCTGGAACTAGGAATTTCTTTTTCCGTGTTTTTCAGTTAATGCAAAATTTATCATGCTATGTTTCTACAGAAAGACTCACTTGGCAGCTGGATGGTTGCATCTCAGGTATGCTTTAATGTGACTGCGCGATGCAGTTATGAGTCCTATGTGTGCTTGTCCTGATTTGACTATGTGACTGCGTGATGCGGTTCTAGTCAAGACTCACTTTTCACCCTTGCTCACCATAGAGTCTCCAGTAGCTCAGTGGTACAGCATCCGACTAGATCACGGAGGGTCGTGGGTTCAAATCCCATCTGGAACTCGGAATTTCTTTTTCCGTGTTTTTCAGTTAAATAAATGCAAAATTTATCATGCTATATTTCTACAGAAAGACTCACTTGGCGGCTGGATGGTTGCATCTCAGGTATGCTTTAATGTGACTGCGCGATGCAGTTATGAGTCCTATGTGTGCTTGTCCTGATTTGACTATGTGACTGCGTGATGCGGTTCTAGTCAAGACCCACTTTTCACCCTTGCTCACCATAGAGTCTCCAGCAGCTCAGTGGTAGAGCATCTGACTAGATCACAGAGGGTCGTGGGTTCAAATCCCATCTGGAACTTGGAATTTCTTTTTCAGTGTTTTTCAGTTAATGCAAAATTTATCATGCTATATTTCTACAGAAAGACTCACTTGGCAGCTGGATGGTTGCATCTCAGGTATGCTTTAATGTGACTGTGCGATGCACTTATGAGTCCTATGTGTGCTTGTCCTGATTTGACTATGTGACTGCGTGATGCGGTTCTAGTCAAGACCCACTTTTCACCCTTGCTCACCATAGAGTCTCCAGTAGCTCAGTGGCAGAGTATCCGACTAGATCACGGAGGGTCGTGTGTTCAAATCCCATCTGGAACTCGGAATTTCTTTTTCCATGTTTTTCAGTTAATGCAAAATTTATCATGCTATATTTCTACAGAAAGACTCACTTGGCGGCTGGATGGTAACAAAGATTTAGCCTCCAAATCAGCCAACAACCAAAATACACCAATGCATACTCACCATGGGAACTGATGTACCAGGATTTCTCGGTTCTCCTTGAGATCCCTAAGACAATGATTTAAGTAAGGCTGTGAGGGATTCATCCAAGTACGCACGTGTCAAGGCAGCTGCTAACTTGCTTATTAGTCCAGTAGTATAATAATGTGGCTGTTGTTATACAACTGCTAATTAACACACTGTGCTTTATATGTATCCTTGACAATTAATGTCTAACTGCAGGGAGCTACAGTACATGTTCATGACAAATTCCATTTCCACTTTATGTATGTTAAATGGGACAACTACGTCATTAAAGGTTAACTCCTAGAACTTGGTTGTTGTCTCAAGTAATGAAAAAGAGTGGTCTGTGCAAATAAAATATCGGAAAATACAAGATTGTACTCGCTGGACCCGTAAGAGAATCTTAATTTAGATAGAAAATCAATCAGAAAACCAAAAGCAATTCCTCATAACTGGTTACTCATTTCAGTTATTTCATTTCACAACTCCCCAAAGCTAGATTTGCACTAACTAGTGCCTCAAGTAATTCTTCTTGTGTTCCCTTGTATATCCAGTGGCATAACATTTCATCCATGGTCTGACAAAGGGATGGATGTATCCACTGTAAACTCATTTCAACCAGTTCACATATTTTGTCAACAGCAAAAGTGAAATGGTGATAAAACAAGACCAGCAAGTTTATACATTAAGATTATAATTACCTGCCTTCTTGCAGGTAAGCCACCCTCCCCTGGGTTTCCATATGATCCCTATAAAAAACCAACAGCAACAAAAATAATAAATAATTAATTACATAAACAAATAAAATATAAAGCAGAAGGCAATGATTGTAAAACTACTTGAAAAGACTCTGAAAAACATGATAATAATTATCACGATAATTTCAAATTACTCCACATAAGTGGCATTTTTCAATTCTACCAAAACAAATTACTGTTCAAATTCATTAGAAAGGTCAGTCTTTACAACAGTGCTCGAAGATTTACAAAGTCTACATATCAAGACACGAGTCATCTTTACAGAGAGATAGATTGGCATGTTTTCGGTTTGTGTACAATAAATTGTATCAGGATAAATAAGAAAACAATTCTTTCCTTGGCTGAAGGATTCAGGAACACACAGGGATAAGCATAGATTGTCAGGTGAGAAATAAAAAAAATCGATGAAAGTCGAATCAACAAAGAGATCAAGCGAAACAAGTTACCGCTAACAAGACGAAATTAAGTGAGACAACTGCAGCATAAAAAGCCAATAAATTGAACTCGTAATTTTTCATGATCAGGTCCGATAGATTTCTTCCATCTAAAGAGGATCCAGGGATGGGATATTGCCCTCGGCAAGGACAAACCACATACAAAACAGTCGTCATCTTTTCAAGTTTTCTTCGGCGACTATCCTAATAAGCCTCGATTCCATGCTCAGCCGCTCACTTGCCCCAGGTCAGCCGCCATTTGTGGATTCGGTGTATTAAACATTTCAAATATTTCATTCAGACTCTTGGCTGAAACTCTCTTTATTCCAAACTGTCTTCTTCATAGTCAATCACAGATGCAAGGACGACAACGTCGCTACTTTCCTCAGCCTCAAGATCACTGTCCTCTTCACTAGATTGCCCTTTGCTCGATTCGGAATCACTGTCACGTTCATTTTCAGCCATGTCCTGTTTTAGAATATGTGCAAAGATTCCGGCTAGACATTTTAAAGTCTTTTTTCCTACTTGTTGACAAGCGGTGATGGTTTAAGTACTTATCCAGTTTTCTCACAAGGAGGTTTTGAATACCGCCTGACTTCACCAGATCTTACCATTCATAATCATCGACATTATTTTGGTGTATTTTTCTTCCGATTTGTGGCTGCTGGCCGTTGCGCACTGATTGCGGAGACTCTTTCTACGTTGGCAAGGTGATTTACACATTCTTGTACTAAGCTGGCCTTCATTCCATAAATGCTTGATGTTTGTCTGTGGTTGCCATTCATCTGCAGCTCGAGCCTGACCATCCTTGTCTTTTGCCTTTTGAAAAACGCTTTTGCAGCGAAGTGGTTTCTCCTTGTCGGGGACAGGTTGATGAATCGCTGAAACCGAGAATGGTGTGATTTGTCTTCTGTTGAGACGATCACATATTTTACCTCTATTTGCCAAACACAACTGGCAAACAAACTCCATGAACAGTTCGCCAATTTTCTAGTGATCCTTTATATATGTATTTTCGTAATGTAGTACACACTAGGAACTGTCCTTTTTTGACTCCCAGATGTCGCTGATTATTTTTTGACGTATTCTTTATTGAAAAATGGTTGTAGATGTATTGCAAAGCGAGATCGATTTTAAGTGGCAAGAACAGAGAAGTCTAGGAAGCGTCGTAAAAGAGCATGTGGTGTGATTTGTCTTCTGTTGAGACGATCACATATTTTACCTCTATTTGCCAAACACAACTGGCAAACAAACTCCATGAACAGTTCGCCAGTTTTCTAGTGATCCTTTATATATGTATTTTCGTAATGTAGTACACACTAGGAACTGTCCTTTTTTGACTCCCAGATGTCGCTAATTATTTTTTGACGTATTCTTTATTGAAAAATGGTTGTAGATGTATTGCAAAGCGAGATCGATTTTGAGTTGCAAGAACAGAGAAGTCTAGGAAGCGTCGTAAAAGAGCAGCCGACAATAAATACAAGAGCAAGTCACGAAAGAATAGTGGGCAATGCAAGAGAGTGATGGGTCTTTATTCTACATTCTGTGGAAATAAACAGGAACTCTGCCAGGCAAAATATGATACAACAGGAGAAACCAAGAAAATCGAAGAGATAAAAACCAAAGATTCAATCAAGATGGAAGAACCAGACATGTCAAATAACAATTTTACAAAGTCAAAAGCCATTCTCATTACAATGCTCTACTTTTCTTGAGGCGGAATGGATTTTTCGTGATTCACTAGTTCCGAAGGCAGGAAAAGCCCTGAAAAATGTAATTTCTGGCGTTTGAGTAATGTAGTTGTAGTAGTAGTAGTAGTAAAACTTTATTTAAACACGGAAAATCATCAATTAATTTAGCTTAATTAAGTAAATAACTAAAACTAATTACAACTGCTTTACATGATTGCCGTGTGGGAATCCAATAGGTCAGCTATCTTCTTAATAATTTGCTTAAAATTATTAACAGATACAGCATTTTTTAGGCATTTGGGCAAGTTATTCCATAACATAGCCCCGCTGTAAGAGAAGGCAACGAAGTAGACAGAAATTAATATTTCGATGGCACGGGAACAGTAGGGCAGGGGCTGGGCACTATTGTTGTAGTGCATTGTGGGTACCGTACTTCGTTATAAATGAAGTATCGCACGTGGTTAGTTATTCTAGGCCTGCACCACTCGGCTTTAGTTGTTTTTAAAATTTACCTTCATCCCGATTAGAAATGACGACCCTCAGCGAGGACGACGTCGCCAAAATTGTCCAACGCACAGTCCAAAAGAACAACCAGGCTTTGCAAGACTCAATGAAGGAGATGCTGAAAGAGTCGTTGACCGAGCTTAAGAGGTCGCAAACAGAATTTGCCGACTCACAAATCAGGGAAACCAAGAAACTCAAGCTCGACGAACCTCGTCGGTTCAAGAAAAAAGCAAACGAGGACCAATTCCGCTTTAACGCTAAGTTGCAGGATGTCATGGACGAGGCCAAATCGTCCGTTCAATCTCCTGGTTTGCAGAAAGTTAAAGATTTTCTGGAGAAAGGTGAGACTTTGCTTAAAGAAAGACAAAAGCACATTCTGCTCGCTGATAAATCAGAATTCGGCTGAATTCGGCAGAATTCGGTTGATGAATACAAGAAAAGCGAGATTACAGACGAGTCGGATGACGAAAAAAAGATGTACAAGGCGGAGCTGAGAGCCAAGGCCCGCGCGAAGCAGGCGTCAGCCAGAGTCACCAAAACGGCCGTTGGAGCTCTTACTAGACAAGATCCGGCATCCATTATCGAGTCTAACTCGAAGCAGTTCAACGAGCGTATCCCCGTTCTGAGGCAGATACCGACATTGGACTCGCGCTACAAGACTCAAGTGAAGCCGGGGTTTCGCTATCAATGCAGATAGCCAGGTCATTGGAGGGCACAATGCCTGACGGCGTTGCGAGGAGCCGGGAGTAGGGTGTAGACGATTTCTTGTTCTCTGATTATTTCTTAGATTATGAGAATTCAGAAAATTTTCCTAACGATTGTATAGATCCATGCCCCCTGAAAATCGGTTCATCGGAACCTTGCGAATTTGATTCTCATACGAAACCAATATCCTGTGTTAGAGGTAGATTATCTAAGCATCTTTCCGAATGGGAAAAACTTGGTGCCCCGGGATTTGTTTTGTCCATTATTCGTGAAGGTTACAAAATTCCCTTTATTTCTCTTCCCCCTCCCAAGATTACGGCTAACAATTCATCCGCTCTTCAGGAGAAGGCTTTTGCATCGGACGCAATTAAAGAACTTCTTGATAATAAATGTGTGGAACCTCTCTATTCTGTTCCCGAGGTAGTTAAGCCATTGTCAGTATCGGTGCAATCGTCAGGAAAGAAGAGGTTAATTTTAGATCTGAGACACATCAACATGTATGTTTTCAAACAAATTTAAATGTGAGGATTTAAAAGTCGCTCTGAAAGTTATATCACAGGGGTTTTCTTTATTTAAATTTGACCTTAAATCGGCCTACCACCATATCGAAATATTTCCAGCTCATAGGAAATTTTTTACCTCTGCATGGGATTTTGGGTACAATAATATTCAATATTTCCAATTCACAGTTTTGGCTTTTGGGTTATCGTCCGCCCCTTATTTATTCACAAAATTGTTCAAACCCTAAGTGAAAGAATGGAGGTGTTTTTCTTGACGATGGATTGGGAGGGAGGCGCGAATAACATCACGGCTAAAATCAACAGTTTGAAAGTGCATTGTGATTTGCTTCAACTTGGCTTCTTGATTAACGAAGATAAGTCCCAGTGGGAACCCTCACAGGTTATTATCTGGCTAGGTGTTATATTGGATACAAAGCAAGGAATTGTTTCGGCAACTAATCAGAGGATGACAAAACTTAAGAGTTTCATTAATTCTATGATTCAATGTAAGTTAAGGCCAAAGATTTAGCTTCGTTAATAGGTTTGATTATTTCGTTAGCAGTTTGTGTTGGGAATGTAACGTGTATTATGACTAGGTCATTGTATGAGGTCCTGAATGGTAAGATGTCTTGGTACTCCAACGTAAAACTAACGGACCCTGCAATGCAAGAGATTTTGTTTTGGAAGCACAATGCCCCATTTCTAAACGGCCGACCAGCTTGGGTTACGGAGACCAAACCTACAAAGATAGTTTATTCTGACGACTCCGATCGTGCATGTGGTTCCTTCGTACAGAGCGAAGGTAAGTTTCATCGACAAAATTGGTCTCCTGAGGAAAGTGCAAAGAGTTCCACTTGGAGAGAAGTAAAAGCTGTTCAGTTAGCTTTGGAAAGCTTCTCTAACGAATTGAGCGCACAGCAGGTCGCTTGGTTCACTGATAATGCCAATGTTGTGATCATAGTTAATCAGGGCAGTAAAGTCAAAGATTTGCAGACTTTGGCGTTAGCTATCTTTACGCCGTGTCTGTCTCTAAATATTTCCTTGGAGATGAAATGGATCCCTAGAGATATCAATGTTAAGGCTGATTACTTGAGCAGAATTGTAAATTTCCATGATTATTCTAAATGACGAAGTTTTTGCAATGTTAGATTCTTAACGGGGACCGCATTCAGTTGACAGGTTTGCATGTACTATAACGCTGAACTTGCTTGCTTTAATACTAGGTTCTTCCAGCCCAGCGCTGAGGCAGTAGACGCCTTTACCCAAGATTGGGGGTTTGATAACAATTGGCTGGTGCCGCCAGTTGGTTTAGTTGACAAAGTCATTGATCATCTTAGAGCATGCAAAGCAGCGGGTACGCTTGTTGTACCAATTTTGAAATCATCTTATTTCTGGACCCTTTTGTGCACCGATGGTGCACACTGGAGCTCCTTTGTCCACGATTCGTTAGTGCACCCGCAGCGCAGTCCGAGTCTTTATTTGTGAGAGGAAAAGCCAAAAATCGTTTAATTGGTACAAAAAGTTTGCCCTTCAGAGTTGTAGCTCTCCGCATTTATTTTCACGTCCCTGGTAGGGGACGATTATCGGGCTTTTGTACAAAAGAAAGTGGAAGCTGCTTCAAATGTTTTGACAGTGTTAAGCCCGAGTTTGAGATCTTTGGAAATCCAATTCTGTAGACAAACGTTCTAACTTTGAGACCTTTATAGGCGGGATCTATCGTCATCCTGTTTTCTTTTTCATATTGAGAGCTATACTGCTATGTCATGGGTCAGTAGCGATTGTTTTACACTTGCAACTGAATTCAATTGTGATTTCAACAGCTGTGAATTAAATTGCATCTTTGTGCTCATGCATTTTGCATTTGTATTAATTCTTTTTTCGTTTTTGAGTGTTATAAAAAAAATGTTGCTGAATTATCTATATTGTGTGATCTTTATTGAGTTCAATGATTATTTCTTTTGGGGACCTAGGCGTCTCTTTTCTTACCCTCTTTTACAGTTTTCTCTTCTTCTCCCTTTCCTTTTAGATGTAATCCAACAGGGGATTTGGAATGAAGCAAGATTTAAGAATCTTGAGCTGAGCGAGCTGACAAGCAGATTACAGATACTGTTTTATTGTCAAGAGCTCCTGGGACTGCCAACCTTTACATGCGTGCGTTTAACAGATGGAAAGACTTCACATTAAGTCGGCGAGTTTGATTATTTCCCAGCTGATCCTCTACCGGTGGCACTTTAGTTACAATTTCTAATTGAAAGTACTAATTCTCACAGTTCAGTTGATGCAGCATTTTACGCTGTTAAATGGGCAACTGAAACCGCAGGTTTAAATCCCCAACGGACAACGCCTTAGTGGGCAGGGTTAGAGACGGGGCGAAAAGAATCCTAGGTACAGAAAGGGCAAACAGAAAGGAACCTTTGCCGTTAGAAGTCCTTAAAGCCATTGTGGACGGATCAGATCTGTCTGATTGCCTAGTGCTTAGAAATGTTTGTCTATTTTTGTTGTTTTACTGGTTTCCTTAGATTCGACGATGTTAGCAGAATCCGAAGAAACCAAATATCTTTTCACGAAGGTTTTATGAAAATTAAAATTGACAAGAGCAAAAATGACCAGCTTAGAGAAGGTAACGAGGTTTTGATCTCAGAAGGCGAGGGCTCGGTTTGCCCAGGTAAGATTCTCAACGAGTATTTGTTGAGAATGAATATTAGTCCATCCTCCAGCGACCTTATATTCAGACAGCTGGTTAAAACTAAGGCTTCACACAAACTTGCTGCTAGAGACAAGCCAATTTGTTACAGTACTTTCAGAGATCATCTTCGCAAGACCTTGGGTAACTCTGTTCCTGATCCTACCATATATGGTACTCACTCTTTCAGGTCGGGAGGAGCATCAAAAGCTGCGAATAGTGACGTTAAAGAAAGAGCTTTTCAAAGGCACGGTCGCTGGAAATCACTTTCAGCCAAAGACGGCTACGTTAAGGATGGTATATCTGCTAGGCTTTCCGTTTCTAAATCCTTGGGCCTTTAGTGGTACTTACTTTCCCCTAATGAAAATAATTTACTTCGACCCGTCAAGCCCTTTCTTTTTCTTCTAGGTTGTTTGGAAGTGCCGTTGGTGTTCGGCCGAAATGCATCAAAATTAACCTATTGGAACGTATAATGTCTGCTGTGTAGTGGAGTTGAAATATGTAATTTCTGGCGTTTGAGTAACGTAGGCAACGAATTAGACAGAAATTAATATTTCGACGGCACGGGAACAGCAGGGCAGGGGCTAGGCACTATTGTTATAGTGCATTGTGGGTACCGTACTTCGTTATGAACGAAGTATCGCACGTGGTTAGTCATTCTAGGCCTGCACCACTCGGCTTTAGTTGTTTTCAAAATTTTTTATGCTATCACTTACTGCATAAGAACTTCAGTCATTAGCATTGTATTATTTTATGGATTTTGACTAAACTTATATTGTACTTTGTATTATTGTACTCACATTATTGTAAATGTGTTTTGAAGTGCCGTTGGTGTTCGGCCGAAATGCATCAAAATAAACCTATTGGAACGTATAATGGCTGCTGTGTAGGGGAATTGAAATAAATGTTAAATACCGCTCAGTCTTGCAAGTGCTTCTGCGCTCAAGGTCCGTCAACGATCACAACGTCGACACACCTCAGTGGAAGGGAAAGAAAACTGAGAAGGGGAAGACAGCTGTGATGACTGAGCACTCGTCTCATATTTAGTGACAGAACTTGTGTTAAATCGGACTTCTCATTGGGGGGGGGGGGGGGGAATTTGGAAGTTGTGTTAATTTACAGTACTCAACAGTTTGTTTACTTTCCTCGAAAAAAACCGTTGAACAACTGGAACATGCTGGATATTTGTGCATATACAGAAGAAAAGGGTGCTAAATTATCATTAATAGTTACGCTTTTTATACCACGTCATTTTTTTCCTTTGAAAAGTTGAAAACCCCTGTCAGTACGTTTTTTATCCAACCCGGTACTCCTTGTAAATAATGACCGGTCCCTAATCTCATACTTAATTTAGTGGCTTCGTGTATTGCACATGTACCAATACATATGCCTTAAATCCTGTATTTTGATTGCGGACTTCTTTAATCAATTATTCGCAAACTTTTATCTGCTGTCTAATAACCTCTTACTAACTGAACGCGAGGGCCGTACTGGGGAATATTGGCCCGAGGTCGTGGCAGTTCGGACCGAGCTGCGCTCGGTCCGTACAAAAACGACCGAGGGCCAATATTCCCCAGTACGGTCCCGAGCAAGTGAAGTTAGTAAGTAGTTTATTATATGGCATCATTTTTCGTACGAAACAACACTTCCGGTAGTTCATTCAAGTCAATTTCCGGCGCGATGTCAAGGAAAGAAGCCCGCGATTTTAACTGGCTTTCGAATCAGTTTGATGATCGTTGCTGTCGATCGGCAAAAACGTGCGTGGCTCTTGAATGAAAACTGCTCTGCTTCTATTATATGTGTCAGTTTTCGTCGTCCTCTTCAACACAAGTTAGTTTTGTTTGAAAATACTTCTCCGTTACGGGCGGAGACAACTCGGGAAAAAGACGAATAATGAAAAGGCCGCGATAAAATCTCACGAACGTGCTTCTCAAACTGGAAATTGTGGCAGCGTGTTAGTCTGTATAAATGTGAACAAAGGAACACTCGAACTTAAAAAAAGACACTGGAAATTATCTCTCCATCAAATACTGCAAGTTGTTTGCTTCAGTGGCTTCATGGAGAACTTTGTGTACGCTGAGAGCAAATTTTCGTCGCACCTAACAAAGTTATTTTTAGCGCGAGCTACATGTACAGCACAAGCGGACTTGTGAACAAGCTAAAATTATTTTCAAGGACGTCCACTACAACAGCAAAATTCTCGCTGAGCAATGAAGGGACACTGTTAGTTTAATACATGTACGTGAAGCTTTAATTTGTTCTTGTGGAAAGCGGACTGAAGCGATGGCCAATATTAAACTAGACAAGAATGTGATCGTTTCCTTTCGATTTACAGTTGCCGACGAAAGCCTTTTGCTAGTTGTTTTGCAGTTTTCATTTTTTTTCTTATGAGAAACGTACTCTTTTGTTTAAGTCTTGGCCGATTTACTCGGCTCTTTACAGCTTTAAGTCTATAGCTGTACAAAAAAACAATAAACACACAAAGACACTGAAGATCGTTGGCCATGCTTTTTGATTCACTGCTGGCAAGTCTTTTGCTTATATCAAAAACTCGGTAAAGTTAATTGAAGAACGCTTTTTCTAAACAGACGTGTTTACCTCATTCATTTATCTTGTACCAGCTCCAAGCTTTCCTTTTTTCATCTTCTTGCGTTTTCGCTGTTTGAATCAGTTGCGGGAGCGGGAGCACGAA